>JAODLI010003110.1:0-10090 GCA_027575585.1 Percopsis omiscomaycus | reverse complement strand
TGCTTAAACACAGGTAATTAAAAATACCCATTTGCATATGGATATTTTTCATTACCTGTGTTGAAGCGAATAAATAACCTTCCCTCACAAAGGACAGCAAATTTATCCACAAGAAAAATGAGTCTTTACGCTTTTAATTATTCATTAGAGAAATGCTAGTCATTGCATAAAGTCTTTATTTAGAAAAGCATTTGTTTTGCCCCGAGTCATGTGTAAATCTGCTGTATGTATCCAGCCATCCTAATTTACAAGGGCGAGAAATACTATATATTAGAATATAATTGGTTTAAAATCTCAACCACAGTGAGGAAATTCAACTTTTGTTGTTACTATATATGACTTTTTTTCTTTTTTTTTCTTACCACATCAGTGGGACACTTTATTTGTGCACACACACACTTCCACATTCAGAGTGCGACAGAATTAGTTTAACATGCCCAATGTCATACAGATCTCCACCAATGTCAAGATTTGTATTTTTCTGTGTTTCCAATTTCATGAGACAGTGATGCATGACAGTGCGACGCTGGTCAGGTACGGATGTGATTGCTAAGTTTTTCCATTTTTCCCTTCCGCTATTTTCAAAACGACCTTCCACTTGTAATGTGCGTCTTAAGGTGAAACCATACGCATAATCTTGTGAACCGGCGTAGATGTCCGCAGTGACCAGTCAGTGACGTATTATCACTGTAGCGTCGTACAACTTACATATAGGAGCGGGATTAGTTACGGCTAGCCAAATGAGTTTTCAATGTTGGGTTTCACTGTATCTTCAAATCCCCTTTACATGGTTTGAAAGCCTCACCAACTGGCGTGAACTAGATTAGATTGTACCATTACATTTTGTGGAGAAACTTTACAGGGGAAAGCTTCGACCAGTTACGTAGACGTGCTTTTAAAATGCAATGGGAGCTTTAAAAAAAAAAAACTTTTCATCCCGAATTATGAACTTACCTTAAAAGCAATGGTTTTACTAATGTTCAAAATTACTTGACTAGATTTCAGTCTCTTTTCATCAGTCCCCATTCATCGATGGCAGTTACAGAATATTCCATTCACATTTGCAAAACAAAGCAAATTAGATTCTTCTCAATGTCCTTTAACGCAATATTTGCACGACCCTATGACCTTGAGCAGTTAGCTATACAAACGTCTCTCTTTTTACGCCGCACTCATTCAAACAGCTGCTGAAAAAAGAAAGGTTTTCTTCTCACTGTAATTCATTTGGCCTCATGGTAATTAGTTTTCCCCTCCAACACTGACTGAATAGGGGATGTCTGGCAGTGATTAGGTTCATTTCTGTCTCAGCTGTGATGAGAATACACTATCAATGTCTGAAGATTTGGTATGCAATGCCAGGTTCTCATAACCCCTCTGGGCTAGAACATGTTGTGAAATAAGACTTAATAAGAATAAAGATCTTATTGATGTTTGAAATACAGCTGACCCATATCCGTGAGAGCCAGCTAATATTTTCCTTCAATTTGTTTCCTGTTTAATCCTCACGCAAACTACGGGCCGTTCGGTATTTGCAAGAAAATTGTGTGCTGTCCGGCCTATTAATGTACATAATTGTGAGTGCAGCTGCTTTGCCCGAGAGAGTCTGGTCGATATGATGAGTTTTGGGAAATTATTCCACAAAAAGGGAAATGCTTCGCTAGTCTGAAAGTTTGGAATCTTAAAAGGAGTAATGATTCATATCCAGTGCAATATATCCCTATTGCTTTCATTATCATTTACTGTAAATAATTCATGGAAGCCAAATTGATTAAGTAAGTTAGATGTAAAAAGAAATTGCCTTCTGATGACTCAAAGACTTGAAAAACACCTAATTCTAGGTTATAGTAATTGGGACTGACAAAAATGAACTCAAGAGATCCTTGCTGGTTATGCCTTTTACGCTTCACTGAAATGAAACAGTAAGAAAGTGAATGACGGGCCGTAGATTAGCAAATGCAACCCGTCAAGCATGACACGATACAACAACAAAGTGATTGTTTGTGACCGCTCACAACCCTCCAAAACGCAGGGTGGGCTACTTTCCTTCCAACTGTCAAAACAGAGAGCCCAACAGCGGCCACAACCACAAAGTCAAGCTAGCTAGCATAGCTTACACCCATAGGGTCAAATAAAAGCCCAATTGAGGTGCTTAGCACACATTTAAAGGAGAGAGTGTAGGCAGGAGGAGAGACGGAACAGACAGGTGTACCGCTATTTGCGCGCCATTTAGTTCTTCATTACCTGCTGACAGCCCAGGTGTGGGTGTACCGCTGAGCCGGTACCGGATCCGGGCCCTGGGTTAATTAAACTGACAGTCCTGGAGTCATGGCGGGCCTTCCCGGGCCAAGACCCTCAATGACACAGGTGTGAGGTCAGCCCGAGCACGGCTCTGACATGATGGGGGACAGGAAATAGCGTGTCAGGTTTCAGAGAAGGCCAAAAGCAGTAGCTGCAGCGGCTCAACGGAGAGGGCGGTTGATGAACAGTGATCAACAGATAATTGGCACTTCATGTTCCTTTCAGGTAGATTACAACACGGCAGCAGTTCTTAAACCTTTTTAACCTGCCCACCCACAAGAACTAGTAGTTGATAGCTTGTAAGCCCCACTGTAAATGAAAACATGCACAATTTCTGCGCTAACAACACAAAAACTCGACACACAATGGAACAAATATATGAAGAGCCGTAAGCACCTATACATTTTTTTAATTAATTAACATTAATGTTTTTTTAATTGTAATAAAATTTTAATTACAAATACAATAAAAAATATAAAAGCAAATACTGCTAACCATAACTCTGAAAGCCTCTTCCGACCCCTCCAAAAGCATGTCAGGTACCCTGGGGGGGTCCCGAGCCATACTTTCTGTGAATTACTGAACAAGGGGGCAGGATAGCCTAGTGGTCTAGGTGTTGGACTCCCAGCCGGATGGTTGTGGGTTCAATCCCCGGAGGTGGCCTACCTGTAAGCATCCTTGAGCAAGATGCCTAACCCCCTACCTGCTCCATGTAAAATGTACTAATTGTAAGTCGCTTTGGATAAAAAAAGCGTCTGCTGTAAATGTAAATGAACAATTGTAGGTGGGCAGCAGTAAGGAAACCTTTCTGCTGCCAGCTTGTACAGCAAGGTGACCTCCAAACAGGAAGTTTGAGCAGCAAGAAAAATCCTTCTGCCATATGTGGCACCGAGGGTCAGGACTGTGAGCCCTCTAGACCGAAGGGGTTCTTCTCTTTTACCTTTCAAGAAGAAGGTTAGGAAGGAAGAAATTGAAACTGTGCACGCTGGAAGTTTACAACCGAATTTGTAGAGTGTAGTGCTGTCGGAAGATGTAACTTGCAGACCACCAGTGGTTGCTCAAATGATGTATCACCAAAAGCCGTCAATCAACAGCTTTTAACAGTTCAGCTCCCCCCCCCTCGCGCAAAAAAAACCCAAGCATTTCATAGCTCAAGAACCCCTTTGAGGGTGGTGGCCCTTATATAGACCATGCTATTGCCTTGTGACGGTAGTATGTGAGGTGAAAATGTGATTGTGCGACTTTTAGCAGTGGTTGAGCTGTTACAACAATGCCCTCAGGACATCCCACCTTTGTACAATAATTACTCAATCTGTGGAAGTAATGTGCAAGTATCCAATTTATCACCTTAAGTTCAAGAGATTGTGCTCAACCAGCCGCCTCATTAGCACCCGGGCGTGGGAAGCACGGATGTGATGTGATGTACTGTGGCCATCCATTATCACAAGCTATTAGCTTTCTTATGACTTTCTGGAGTACGTCGAAGCGCAGAGCCGCAACGGCTCTCGGGGCGCTGGGCACGTTAAAGTAACCCGCTGGGACCCGGGACCAGGTTTTAGAGTGCCTCTTTGAATCGAGGACTAGAGGGTGCACTATTTCTACTGTTCAGTGTCGTTTAGCAGAGTGTATATCTTGCCTTCACTATGGAACATCTTGACTGTAACTGCACTCGGTTCACTTTGGCTATAGTGAAAAGGTTACACCGGTATTGCTTTTTGGGTGTGTGTGTGTGTGTGTGTGTGTGTGTATATCTGTGTGTTTGTGTTGGGATACACAGGTGTTTGCAGCGGTGTTGGTCGGCGTCTGCGACTTATGTACCGGGAGAGTCTGGAGAGGGATTATCCCCTTGTTCTCTGTTTGGTTTGCCATCTTAATGTGACCTTTCAGGAAATTCCCTGTTAGCCGAGGAAGGGCGCAGGGACCGTGTTGTGCAAAGGCCACGGCGAAGGAAATGTGGACCCTGGCAGAAGCAGGGGTAGAAAGGAAAACTCTGGCACATTTATTATAATGTGTACAGCACTGTTTATAAAGCTTTCCTGTTACATAGATGTAATATGTCACTTAGCATTTTCTTCAGCTTCAGTGTAGTAACTGTTAGGAAGTGTTAAGTGAAACAATTCATTAACACGGAGAGAAAGACGTATTGACTGAGTTTTAGGTGTCACAATATGTGATGTCTTACTGCTAATGATACCTCATTGCTTATTACATTTTGCTAACTATCTTTAAATTATTATTTAAGTGGTAATAAGAAAATATTTTTGCTACTTTGAACTTTCCCTCAAATCTCAGCATAAGTTGAAAAGGAGTCTTACTTCCTCTGCAGGCATGCCTTCATGTCTTCATGCTTGGACCTTGCATTTGGTATTTCAGGGTTTTTCCAGGCAGGAAGGTTGGCTTGTGTTACTACAAATTCACCCCAATCAAAACATCCTCAGCCAGAGACAACCAAAACAGGCCCCTTTAACTAATTCAAGGTAATAGACTTTCCATCTCATTTAAATTTCAAAATAGGGTTGTTTTTGTATGTGTGCGTGTGTGTGTCTGTGTGTTTGCGAAAGGGGGAGGGGGAGGGGGGTTAAAATCCAAGTGAAAATTACCTTTCATCTGTGCTTTCTTTTGTTCTTCTTTGGTTAAAAGCTATCCCGTCGTCTTCAGAGCGGGAGCGCGTGGCTGTCGAGCCAGTGTGATTTCATTATTTGATGTTTCATGAACAAATAAAACAGGTGTTAGCGGCGAGAGACGAGAGACGAGGGAGCGTGCGATGCCGGTTTGGGGGAAATAAATAGCCTTTCTTGTCATAAACTCATCAGCTAATGAATAATCATGGCTTGTGTAAACACCGCTACTCCTGTTTAATCGGCGTGAAAGGAACTGGAGTGTTGCTGTTGTCAGTGAGCAGATAAATACACAGTGCTATCGGCACAAGTTCACGAATATAAACTTTTTTTTGATAAACTGCCACCGACCATAACAGCTTCATGTAAGTGCACACGATTACCATTGCAATTACAATTTGCAGATGCTATTGTAATATACGGTACAGTATAAGCACAGGCGAACATAAGCCATGGCGGCATTCATAGCAAGATCGCTACAATTTCATGCTGTGTGTGGCTCAAGCTGGCAATTTCCATTGTGGTCTAAAGGAGCTTAATCAAACAGCATTGTCAGAGGCACAAAGACCCACACAGACGTTGGTTGGAGAGCTTCGGTGTGTCCCCCACGCAGACTCACACCAGACTCTGCTCATTAACCACTGAACCCTCGCACAAAACGGAACCACTTCCGCCGCAGCGTTAATTACGGGTGCCAAGAGCACGACGTCTTTCGGTTTTATAAAGAGGTACCTTGCCTTCAGCAGGGATTGGGAATAGTCGCGTGATTGGACAACACGTGGAAGAATCGAAAGAATGTAATTGGACGGGAGGGGGGGGGGGAAAGAAAAAGAAAGGGTGTACTGGAGGGAGAAATGGAACGGGGGAGAAAGAAAAGTGCTTTAATCAGAAAGTGGCGGATCGTTCCATTCTTGACCTTGAGCAGAGCTCTTTAGCTTTTCTCACTGTAAAAGGTGTGTGTGTGTGTGTGTGTGTGTGTGTGTGTGTGTGTGTGTGTGTGTGTGCGCTCTACAGTGTGTTACGACTGGTAAGATGTCACTTTTTCTCACCTGCAATCTCCATTTCATACAAACAATAACCTTGTCATGTTGTAAGGGTCTCACCGTCTTATTTAGCGTTATCGCGTACAAATGAAGTGAAGGAACCCTCGTCTTGTCATCTTAAAGCACATTTATTTTAATGGAACCATCTGAAACAATTGGTCTCGCTCAAAATTCAATCATTCTCTGTATCAACACACTTACACTTACTTACAAATGCAGCAGTATCTTAAAAAATACCTCATTTTGGAGTAAAACACCACTGATTCTTTATGGTTTAGTCTTCTACGTTCACGTTTGTACTTCAAAATACTCCATTATGTAATGCTACAGTATGCAACCCAAGCCTTAAACCAAGCTTTTATTTTTAAAGCAATGTGAGATACTGTTACTGACACTTCCTATCAAAATATGTTAATATTAAAAGCCTGATAATTGTGACAAGGCAAATGGGAGTTGGGGTGATTAATACCAGTTTTATTTATGGCAGCCATGTTCTGTGGTGTACATTATAGCACTTGGGGCCCTATTGTAAGGACCAAACGCACGTTCTAAAGCGCATGGCGCAAGTGCATTCAGGGCGTGTCCAAATCCACTTGCCAGTTCAACCGTGGAAAAAATGGTCGCAGTGCCAGGCGCGTGGTTCAGAACTTTTTGCACTTAGTCTCTTAATTATTCGTGGGCGTGTTTTGATTGTCATCTCCCGCTTTGCAGGCCAGCTGCATCAGATCCCAGTTGACCTGCATGTGTCTGGGGGCCATCATCAAAAGCCACCTTGAGAGGTCTGCCGAACCCCTGTGTCCCTGCCCCGACGCCCCCCTTTTCTGTCCAAACCCCCGACCCGTGTGGTATACCAGTCCTCCTGTGTAAACGCTTCCGTCTTAACACAAGAAAGCGGTTCGCCGGGAGTAATTATGCTGCGCTCTGCCCTGGCTCGTGACAGCACAAGCCTGACGGAGGGGTCCCCGCTAATTACGCAGGAATCTGCTCGTTATGGAGGAGAGTATTTAGCACCTGGGTGCAGCGTGCGGTAACACTTGAGGTGAGGTGATCACTAGAATGCAAATCACCAGGAAAAGAACTGATCTAAATGCATTTCCAAGCGGACTATTCACATCGCAACAACAAAATCATTGCGTGTGGAAGTGTGTAAAGGTCATGGAAGGACAATGTAGTATTAAAGCCGGGAGAGCAAGCAAGATAATCAAGCCAGAAGGTCATGGGTTAGAGCCCTGGAGTTGGCCTACCTGTTATCATCCTTGATGAGCAATGCCTAGACCCTATCTGCTCTGTGTAACACTACTACCTACTGTAAGTCGCTTTGGATAAATAGTGCTAAATGACCTAATTGTAATCAAAACTACAAATCTAATTGTAATCAAATGTCTACATTTGGCCCTATTTCAAGTTAAATTGGCAGTACGTAAGATCTAGTCTATACACAGCATTTTAAAACATTTCGTGCAAGGTATTTACATAGTGTGTATACACGTACATCATTATGAAAGCAGGATATTCTAGTGGTCTAGGTGTTGGACTCCCAGCCGGAAGTTCGTGGGTTCGATCCCTGGAGGTGGCCTACCTGTAAGCAGCCTTGAGCAAGATGCTTAACCCCTACCTGCTCCATGTAATTGTAAGTCGCTTTGGATAAAAGTGTCTGCTAAATGACCTAATTGGAAGAGTTTATGTTTTCAATCACCTCCAATCACAATTAAATTCCTTATATCAGAGGAACTACATTAAGCAAAAGCCACACCACCATTGTGTCTAAATGAAGTGTCTAGGCGTTAATAGCTCAGCCCTGCCCCTTGTGGCCAGGATTAGAAATAATTACACGCTGTGCCTTTAACTTCTACCCAATTCACTCCTCGTTTGCTTTGTTCTTGTGTCGTCTCTGTGTCGAGTGTCAGACTATTATTTAGCGCTTTATGCCTGCAAGCAGTGCTCTTACTTAGTAAACCTTTCTAGTTCTATCTGTTTTCCTCTCTGCCCTCCTCTGTCTCTGTCTCTAGTGTGTCCCCAAGGCATGCTTCCTGTTGCTTTTTTATTTGAGTTAAGGGACACATTTAGAAGAGGCTGATCTAGTAAGCTGTGGCTGCCCTCTTATTCATCACGGGAGCCGGCTGCACAGGTAAAACCACCCGCACCCTTCTGACATCTATCAAGCCCCGACAGAAAATAATAGTGTCCCTGCACTTTTCCGCTGCCACGTGATTTCCATAAAATCATGTGAAAGTGGAAATTGTTTTACTTTAGTGGGTCACCGCTGGGTTTAGCCAAGGCAGACTGACCTACAAGCGGTGGTGGTCAGGTTCCAAGCCCCTGCCGACCGGCCAAAGCTCATTCAAATGGTGGAATGAGCTTTCCGCCGCTCTCAGAACAGTCACTGTTTAGATTCTCAGGAGACTCTAAACCCACCTCTCCAGAATTCATCTGGATCCTTCAGCTATTGGTCTCCCCACCTCCTAGCACCACAAGGGGAAAAAGAGGAGAGTTCCTACTCTAGCTTTTTCAATTATTAGTTTCATTTAGTTCAAGTATTACAGTACGTTATGATCTGTTCTTGGCGGAAGTACCCAGGCATGTGCTATAAATGGGGTGCTTGGAATGCAACTCAAGGCACTTGCAACATATCTAGCACTGGTGACTGCCAAGGTCACTCTACTAATAAAAGACTTGACAGTTATGATAACTGCCGTACGGTCATCTGAGCTACTATTGTCGAATGTACTTGTTGTATTCTTTTACCCAAAGCATCTGATAAATGACCAAAACTATGAACAGAAATTTGTAGGACATTTGCACTTCTGAAATCCACAGAACTTAAATGCTAATGTAAAGAAACGTAATTAGCTTAATGAATTAATTAAATAACCTAGGGCTTGTTGAATGTAAACGGAATAGCATATAATTAACAGCAGAATTGATCAGGATATTCTGTCAAGCTTACATACAAACATGGATCTGCTTTCGTCTGGTTCGTATCAAACTTTTTATTTCTATCTAACTACCACTTCCCTTAACATTTTCCATCAATTAGCATCCCTTCTCGTTAGCGTACCACACTCATTTACACCTCAACAGGGTTACAGTTATATATACATACGGTGGGGGCTTCGCTCTTTGACATTTAAATAGCACCTGAGCGTGTGACTTCAGTGCAGCTGGTGTGAATTAGTGTTAGATTTTTTTTTAAAGTAACAGTTGACTTTTGTCATTCATTATACTGCTATTTGATTCTGAGTTCGTGGCTATTACTCAGCCTACCTTAATTGACATTTACAAAAAAATATAGTATGGTTGGTCAACCAAAGGGAATATCCAAAACTAACTTGTTTATAGCAGTTACATTTAGGTAATTTAGCAGACGCTTTTATCCAAAGCGACTTACAATTACATGGTGCTATTACATGGTGCAGGTAGGGGTTAGGCATCTTGCTCAAGGATGCTTACAGGTAGGCCAACACCTAGACCACTAGACCAGGGTGTCCGACCCCTTTTTGAGGTTGAAAATATTTCTTAATAAAATATATTAAGAGCAATACTGTAAGGACTTATGTGACTGAAAGGTAACAGCCTGTAGCTTTAAATGTGAGCTAATCGGTTTGGGGACCACTCAAGGGCAGCTAAGAATCTCTCAACTCAATGTTTGCCGGTTCACCTTGAGGCAGCTATTGTTTGTGCTCAGTGAGTTGCAAGTGCAGTGGCGAGACGGATTGGCTGTTGTGTGTCTCATAGGCCGAGCTAAGCCACGTGTTTGACAACACAGGAGGAGAAACGATTAAATAACCGCAGCACACCATGACTCAATGACACATTCTTCGAAAAAGTTATGGGACATACCGAAATGAGATTTTGGAAAATGGTGCAGAACTTGTGGGCCTTTATTGTAGACTGAATATGTTTAAAAATTGGTTTACTGTGCAGCTCAGTTGGATCACTTGAAGTGGCAGTTTCGGGAGAGAATAAATCTCGGGGATAGGAAACTGTCAAAATTGATTCTGAATGTGATAACAAGACATTTTGGCGGTGTTCACCGCTTTCCCGGTGACTTGTCCAAAAAGCCATCAGCAAGCTAACATCTCACACAGCGCACACACACACACACACACACACACACACACACACACACAC
>JAODLI010003109.1:0-10090 GCA_027575585.1 Percopsis omiscomaycus | reverse complement strand
ATTGAATACATAATCCCCCCCCCTGCTTGTATAAATGAGTAGTGAATCTGGAGTAGTTTGTAGGTTCTAGCGACCATGGGTCTGAGCAGGAATGTTGCGTATGTAAAGTTAATCTCAGGTCATATGTGAGACGTTGTCTCTTCTAGAAGCCATGGCTAGGCGCTCAGATGATCTAACACAGGTGTTTCTTACAGTCAGGGGGCACTGAGGGTACTGTTCCAACCCTCCTCTTGCTCCCATTAGAAAGACCACATCATTCGGGCCGGCCACTTACACATTGAGTTACTGACATGGGTCTGTCGGTACAGTGATGCGGCCGGGGCTTAGGGTTATGAGACATGCATTGTGTTGTGGATGAGGCTAATAAGTGAATTCTCCCAGTTATAACCATCTAATGATGATGGAATATTAATTTACTGGCCTGCGATACTGCCTTCTGCATGAAAAGATGAATACGTTTCTCATTACAGCTTTATATCTTGTTTTAATACACAAAATAGTAATAATTATAAACACAGGAAAATTTTAATATTCGAATTTACTGTAAAGAGGACGAGTCAGAAAAGAGTTAGTGGTTCAAGTGCCTCTATGCATTAAAAATGTTCGCACATGTATATTTATTTATTTGACCTTTTATCAACCATAACATAATAAGCACATTTCTGGCATGTTGTGCCAAGGGCACAGGCTGTGTTGGTGTGGAATACGGATGTAAAACAGCTGCGTGTTGGATTTAGCGCGTCACGTTTACATGCACTGGTATTCCACTGTTATTTGGAACAACATTTTCTGAACTGCACAAGAACATTAGTGTGCGTTAGTGTGTGTGTGGGTGTGTGTGTGTGTGTGTGTGTGTAACGAGAACGGGTGATTAGGTCGAACATTACCCCCGCTGTGACACTAGGGGGTGCTAATGAAACGTTTTTATTTTTATATATATTAATACTGTTTTTGTTAATGCTGAAAACAAATGTTAGATTCTAACCAATAATGCTTTAACAGGGCCTTATAACCACTCTCTTCCTCCGTACAGGTTCCATTGTGTTGCCACTGATTTAATAAAAGTTTTTGACCCTTGTTGTTCAAATGCTGTTGCGATTCAAGAGGAGAAACATGCAGAGGAGTAATGAGGCCAGAAAATAGTTTTCTTCAGGGCAAAAAGACTTTTATCAGGTATATTTTGATATGTCGTGTCATCATGTTTTTCCATGATGAGTCAAGGTCATTAATGAATCAGCCATTACAGACGGCTAATGTTTCATTGTACATCTATCAGACAGTTAAGTAAAATAGATTTCATACAAAATAAATAAAGCATTTTAAATGAATTGTGGTCCCCGAGTAATCTTTATTGAACACTTTATTGGCAAACCCTGTGTGCCGCGGGATACTAGACAGTTCTGAAATACGTTGTGAACAGCGACCCTCTGTGGCCACCCGGGGGGGTGCTGGTCGGAGCGCTGTGGAGCGGCGCTCTCCGTTACTCGTGGAAGACCTTCATGTGCCACGGCCCGCCAGGGACCCGGGGGGAGACCAGGGACCCGGGGGGAGACCGGGGACCCGGGGGGAGGTCGGGGACCTTTAGAAGAAGGTTTAGATTCATAACAACATATGTTGTTCTATGTTTTAGTTCCCCACACAAAGTCCACAAGCATCAGCTCTACCGGATGTGCCTGTACTTCATCAACAGTGTGAATGCAGTATAGCAGAGGCCATATATTTATAGAGGAGCTCTAAATATAGTATCAGTAAGTAATCAGTTTGGTCAGATCAGGTTACCTGTTAGGTCATGAGAGAGTTTGGGCCTCGGTTCTTTACCATGAAATGAATGTACACTCTGTACAGTACATTCTTAGAACGCCAGACAGGGAACCAGGTTCATTAAGTGGCCTAACCAGCCTCTGTTCACACAAAGAAACAGTTTAGACTGTTTGCTCCATTATCTCATTAGAGAAATTTGACAGTATTAGCATTGTGGTTAGCCTAACCATGTTAGCTCTGGTAAGAGGCTTGTTTACATTGGACAGCTCAATGATGCATCTAAACTCCATTTAAAGCACACTGTATCATTGATACTGCCATGAATGTAGGCTACTGTCTGCTATAGCAGTAAACACATGTCAGTCACACATCATGTCTTCTCCCTTCTGTTAGGTCTGAACCACGACTCAGAGTATGCATCTGCCACGTGATTGGCTCATTAGAAATGAGAATTAATGAGCATGTGTAATGAAGTGGCCAATGTGTGTAGGCATGTGTGAACACAGAAAAGAGAATCGACTCACTTTGTTTTATCACAAGTATTGTGTGTGAATGTGTTTACAAGCACGAGTTTTGGAGCAAAGAAATCTTGTACAAATAGTAGAAATATTCCTGCCCCATATCAGTGTGTTTTTATGCGTATTCATACTGTATATGGGTGTATGAGTGTGACGCGGCAGCCTGCAGCGCTGCTTTACTGCCACTAGGGGTAGCAAGAGCACCAGGCATGATCCGAGAGGTGACCGTGTGACAGTGGGACCGGGCGAAGGCGTTTCCTGGTGAAGACGCGGTACTCTCTTTATGACCAGTGACCCGATTGTAACTGTAACGTTGAAATTACAGTGTGTGGCGTCACCGGTGTACTTTCCAACAGCAATACTATTGAGCTTCTGTGCATAAAGTCAGTATTAGGGCAGTATTGTGTAGTGGCCATCTCGCACTGTCGGTACACTGACGTTATGCGTTAGCATTCTGACGCGGTCGATTTCGGAAATGACATGTCGTCATCTAGCAGACGCTTTTATCCAAAGCGACTTAGAGTAAGTAGGCCTACATGTGCTGCTAGCAGCTGAACCGGCCATACCATCACGGTGACCTCATCAAGACTAGATCCCCTGCCTTGAGCTGCCCTCAAGCAGCTCATTTGCATGGTTTATTCATTGACAGAAATATTGAAAATGATTCAGAGTGAACCATGACCTTTTCAGCGGTACGCTGCATATGCTGTGTGTAGCCTACTGTGTACAATACTGTAGGCTATATATACACTATGTACTGTGCGTACACACACTATATGCAGTGTGTACAGGGGAAGGATAGTCTAGTGGTCTAGGTGTTGGACTCCCAGCCCGAAGGTCGTAGGTTTGAGCCCCATAGTTGGCCTACCTATAAGCATCCTTGAGCAAGATACCTGCTCCGTGTAATAGCACCATGTGATTGTAAGTCTCTCTGGATAAAAGCGTCTGCTAAGTGACTGGAGTTTTCAAAGCAGTTTCACAACCTATTCTCTGAGAATTACACCAAACTGTTGAGGTGTGTTTTGCTGTGCTGTTCGCCTCTGGCTCTCTGTTGGGAGCAGACCTGCTGTATTAATAGGCGGCAGTACTTCACAATGCCTTTGCTCAGTGATGCAGAAGAACCAATGGTTGTGGGCCGCACCATCTTGATGTTGTTCCCACTCGCTCGAGGCTGAACAAGTGTGTGTGTGTGTAATACATTTTATAAACCTCCTCAGGCTCCTCCAGGGAATCCTGCTACCACTAGGGGGCGTGGTGGATGGGCAGTACGTGCCCAGCTCAATCACTGCAACGACTATCAGCTGTGAGAGTGGCTAGGGCTGGGTCTTGCCGCGGGCGGGTTCCCCTGTCTCTGGTTCTCTCTCCTCCGTGGACGGGTCGGGCAGTGAGACTCCCTCCCCCCCCCTGCTGCATTGAGGTAACCTTATTTCTGTTGGTTTAATACCCCGGTCCAGTAGGAATTCAACTCACTTTATTTAAGTCCCTCTAAAGCCCCTGTTCTGTTCGCCAGTAAGAGACTTGATTTGCCACCTTAATCCCCTGTGCAAGCCCTCTTTATTGGGAGACCGTAGGAGCCGGCTTCAACATACTTTATATATATATATCGATGCATGCTCAGAGATAATTACAATGGTTATGGAGGTGTTCTGTACCTCTGCTTTATTTGTCTCTCTTTCAGACCAAACATTCTTCAATAATGACAGAAACTGTGTGACAGCCAACAAAAGCTTTTACCTGATAATTATATTAAGCAGATCAGCAGGGACTGTAATTAACACCCATCTGTCTGTCATTAGTTTGTCATCACACACTTTGGCTTGGATCCAGATAGCAACTCAACAGAAAAAAATCATTATTTGCAAGCTTCATTTTATTGAATTGTAGTCAGTTATTTTCTTCAAATTTCCAGGTTAACCATAATGTGTACATTTATAAAATCGTTTAGTATGCTAAGCCACTCCCGGTTAGAGGCAGGAGCCCTCTTAATAAATACATATCACTAAAAGGGCACAATTCTTTACAAGCAGGGAATTCATGGGAGAAAAAATAGGGGCTGTATTAATAGAAGGAACACAATGTAAAATCAGTATGAAATGGGTAAAAAATACGAGATGAGAATAAAAACCCAAACTACTCTATTAGAAAAGAGTAAAAAACCCTTGGTAAAACGATCATTACCGAGAGAGATCTCTCTGGAGGAGAGCTGGATGGAAGACACTAGTGACACAGCACGGCTATAGGTACATAGCATACACTGGTGCTCATGGAAATGTGCTCTTACTCATTCCATTGCTTCTAGAAAGAACTTTGTATATTATAATTAGTAAACTGTTTTGAGGAGCGAATGATAAACCTTTGAGTAATGTTGTGCAAATGCATATAGGTGAAATAACCATGGTGACATGATGCTGTCCTTATTCTAGGAGAATGTTATGTGCTGGCAAAAACTGGTGGTTAACCGGTTCAACTGTTGACAAATGTACTAATTGTAAGTCGCTCTGGATAAAAGTGTCTGCTAAACGCTGTAAATGTAAATACATAGCTTAAGCTACCTTAAACTTCCATTTATTCCAAACCAATGCATAGTTACTTCATAACCAACACCCTGGGTTCATGAATTCATGATTGGTAGCTGTCCCAGTCACTTAGCTTATTTCCTGCCAGGTTAGTTGGAGTGTGGCTGGCTTGCTTGAACGCCTCCTGGGCTCTTGGCGGTGAAGCAGCTGTCCAATCAACATGAGGTGAGCGTCGGGGCTGCCAAGTGTCACGCCCTGACCACCAGCCTCGCGCTCGCACCTCGCAGCTGAGAGCACCACAATAAGTCAATATGTGTTTCCTCACCTGTTTGCTTGGTGCCCGTCACGGGAGAGTGTGCACGTTACGTGAACGGCCACGTGCACCATCCTAGTAGGCAGCCTTCCAATCACCTAGTTCCCTGCCAAGTACTGTGCAGGGATTCAGCCACGCTAAGTACGATTCCAAACCACTGTACCACTTTAAAAGAGATGTGAACGTTAGCGATGTGAGTGTTGTGCTAGCTTCACATGAACGTTAGCTATGTGAGAGAGTGTTGTGCTAGCTTCACATGAACGTTAGCGATGTGAGAGTGTTGTGCTAGCTTCACATGAACGTTAGCTATGTGAGAGAGTGTTGTGCTAGCTTCACATGAACGTTAGCGATGTGAGAGTGTTGTGCTAGCTTCACATGAGCGTTAGCGATGTGAGAGAGTGTTGTGCTAGCTTCACATGAACGTTAGAGATGTGAGTGTTGTGCTAGCTTCACATGAACGTTAGCGATGTGAAAGAGTGTTGTGCTAGCTTCACATGAACGTTAGCGATGTGAGAGAGTGTTGGGCTAGCTTCACATGAACGTTAGCGATGTGAGAGAGTGTTGTGCTAGGTTCACATAAATGTTAGCGATGTGAGAGAGTGTTGCGATAGGTTCACATAAATGTTAGCTGATTCTGCTGCCTACTCAGCAGCATTGTCTGTCTCCCAGCAGTGCTTGTTTAGCCCCATTGTTTAACTGCAGGGCTGATTACAGCTCTGATTCTCTTCATCATTGTAATTGGCTGCTTGGCGTTTGGCTAGGTGTCTTCTGTGTTGGCCTGTCACATGGAATGTCATCTTACTTCACCAATAATGATTGTAGTTAAGTTCTTCAAGTGTCCAAACGTATTTGCTCTTTTCACCCTACAGTCTCTACTAGTGAATGTTGCCTGTCAGCATTTAAGCTACTGGAAGAATACTTTATAACACTTAAAGACTAGCGTCCATGTGAAGCCATAACCAGATTAATTTCAGCATAAGCCTCCATTAGCATCATTTCAAAATCCCATAGTGAGGAAACCTTTAGCTAGCTTACAGGTCGTAGGACAAATGTAGCCCGCACAGACTCTGGAGAATATTTACATGTTTATTTCAAAGAAAGAGTCAGTGTAGCTGACAAGCCTAAAAAATGAATATTCAGCGCAGGTGAGTAGGTCTTGTCTGTCTGCAGTGTGTCCCTCACTACCCCTCCTCCTCAGGCTGTTGGACACAGACTGAATTAATGTCATGACACAGCAGCATAATGAGCTTTATAATTAGCCCCTGGGTTACGGTGGGTGTGTGTGTGTTTTGGAGATAGCTAGAGAGAGAGAAATGCTTTATACCACCATATGTACCTCTAAGCTTTTGTTTTGTTCTTCCTGGAAAATAAATCTTCCAGAAATCTTAGCAGTCTAACAATAGCTGGTACATGTGTACCTCCTGGAACGGCTCCCTATATCTAAACCCTGCCCTCTCAATAAATGTGTCCCACAGGGCTCTGTGCTGGGACCTCCACTGTTCTCAGTGTTGCTCGTAGTGGGTGTGCAGTGGTGTAATCTGCTTCCTGTTAAAATGTGTTTTGTGTAGGCCTATTGGTCTATTTGATTCCCTCTGTTTTACTTTACATTCACTGCAGTGCTGCAGTGTGCGATGTGTGAATCCTCAAGTTCTGTTGTTCTTTACGCTGCTATATGCACGTGTTAAAATCAACCCCTTCTTCTATGAGCAACCCTAAGATGACGGCTCCTAATGCCACTCAGGGCTCTTGTGACCTTCGCGGTCACTGTTCTAACAGAATTCTTGTACTGGTGATAAGTGATGTACGGTTTTAACTACAGTACCATCAACAAATGTACGTATTGTAAGTCTCTTTGGATGATGGCGTCTGCTGCATGACATGTGAATGTCCTTCACTCTGAAGAGGCCAGCCTCCGCCCTCCAGCCTCCGCCCTCCAGCCTCCGCCCTCCAGCCTCCAGCCTCCGCCCTCCGCCCTCTGTGCTCCAGCCTCTGCCCTCCAGCCTCCAGCCTCCGCCCTCCAGCCTCCGCCCTCCAGCCTCCGCCCTCCGCCCTCCTGCCTCCAGCCTCCGCCCTCCAGCCTCCAGCCTCCGCCCTCCAGCCTCCGCCCTCCAGCCTCCGCCCTCCAGCCTCCAGCCTCCGCCCTCCAGCCCCGCTAGGGGTCTTTAAGATGCTGTCATCCCACGTACCTGAAGCCGTGCCAGGCTCAGACTCACGCTGGCAGGGGTGGCGAAACACCGCCTCCAGTTGCTGGGTTACTCAGAGCACACGGTCACGCTTTAATCTAGAGCGGTCCTTCATCTACCCAAACAAGCCTATTTTTACCCATGCTGTTGGATATCGCCATTAAACAGCAGCTAAACTGCAGGCAGAGACACCCCAGGCAGAGACACTATGGGGGGGTTCTCTAGGACGTTCTTAGGGGGGTGTGTGTGTGCGTGTGTGTGCGTGTGTGTGTGTGTGCAGGCACAGCCGTGTGGATAGATATATTTTACATACAGTAATTGGGGTTTTGTTGACTAGTATCTATAGCAGACATCAGATAATGTTTGGATGTGTCTTACATTCAACAACATTTGTGTTGAATTAAAATAACACTTTAAGTTTCAGCATATTGTAATTTAAGTCTATTTTAACAAGGCTGCCCAGGTTTGTTTACACCACACAGACACTTTGAGAATGTAAAGTCAGTGTTTCTCTTTGTCTCAAATATTTCATGTTTCCCATCTGTCTTACTGGTGGTGTCAGACATGGTAGCCTGGATAGGTGTGCCTTGTTCTGCAACGCTAACCTACAGAACCACAGGAGAGCAGACTGGAGCAGTCATGGTGCTTTTCCACTGCATGGTACCGGCTTGACTCGCCTTTTTTTGGTTTTCCATCGGGCAAAAGTAGCACCTGGTCCTCCGTCGAGGTTCCAAGCGAGCTGAGGTGATACCAAAGGTGGCTGTAGCGAGGGGGTGTAGGCGAGTGCCAGCGCGAGAGGAGGTAAAATAGAAAGGAGCTGTGCTCGTGGTTTATTAAGGATAACAAAAAACAACACAACGGTACTCGTGCACACAACTACACCAGAAACAACGTGCGACAGCCTCTAGCGCTGTCAGCTAAACAGATATAGGGCACTAATACAACAGGCAATGGAACACCAAAATACAGTTTTCAATGAAAACAAATGTGTGTTTTGGGGGTTTAGTTTTCTCTTGAACTGTTGACATGACAAAGCAATAGAATGAGAGGAAGTTGGTTTGTAATGTAATTCCATACTTGTGCTATCATATAGAGACTGGTTACTGTTAAATCCTTTGTTCATTCTGGAGGTTGTCAGCTCCTCAGCTAAGACTGACAGAAAACCTAAAAACATAACTGCAGGATGTGATGATGTGACGCCACAGAAGTCGATAATGAGCTCCCTGAATGCTTAATACACTCTTCAGGTATGACAGTAGACGTCTCCAGAGCTCAAGACACATTCTGCTCCGACAGGAAATGTTCTGCTAAATGTAGAGAGCACTGACTCCATTAAAGCTAATAGATCTTTAATCTTCATCAGGCTTCCTAACAAACTGCTGGGCTGCAGTCCTAGGCTCGTGCAGTAATAATAATTATTCTCCAGTCTCAGTAATTAAAGCCAGGAGGTTAACAAATGTTTACAATGCTCTGGTAATCCAATTAAAAAAACAACACATTGGCTGGAATTAAAACCAATAGCTAGCGGTATTTGACACATTTCTAGGAGGTGTATTTTCTTTGCAGTAAGAAAATGGACTCAAAGTGATTAACGCTCACACGCAAGATGCGTGCACGTAGCGTTTGGTGCACAGTGCACGCCCGCGGATGATGCCACTCTCCCTTCGGTTTATAAGCTCTGTACCAAATGACTCATCAGTATTAAACTGATAATCTGTATTGGCACCAGGTTCCACTAACAAGAGGGCTACATAGTTCTGTCACATGGAGACTAGAAGCTCTGGGCTTCTGGTCTCAGCCCACATGGAGATAAGAGCTGGGAAGGGAGAGACAGAAGCACCACTCTGGTCCTTCTGTCTCTCCAAACATCAGCAGAAGTGCACTGAGAGTTTCTCCAAGTCAAGGACGGATCCTTAACAGCAGCTATTTCAAGGATGCTACAGAACGTCATTGAACCCGGCAGAAGAACTGTTCTGGTGTCTAGGATCCGGTTATTTCTACCAAGGACTGAGTCCTTTAATTAGAGAATTGTCAAGGATGCAGCGTTCCTAAAGGACCCACAATCCTGTATGCACATACGAGAGGACCAAGAATGACATCACACACCCAAGTCACACCGTTACAGCATTCCCCTGCATGCTTTGCCCTTTATAACGTTTGAAAAGAAAACATTTCATTAAACTAAGTGAGGAGTAAGAAGAAATATGCCTAACACTTAATTTAAATACATGTAACTTTCTCTAACTTCTAAGGACAAATACAAATCTGCGGGCTAAGCCTACCACACCGAGTGTGGTAGGCACATGAGATGAAGGTGGTATATAGTCTATACAAGACTCCTTTGCAGTGAACATGAACTCATTGGAATGGTATCCTTGGTTTGTATAGTGAGTGGCGCCTTGATCTTCTAAGACCGTGAGTGAATTCTTCTCATCGCACATGAGGGCCTCTGAAGGGACCCGACAGGCCTCTCTGCTGGTTCAGAGCCCCCCCTAGCTGCACCCACGTGCCATGGCAGGTCCTGCCGTCTGAACCACTGTGATACTGTACATAAACGCCTAGAGGGATGCTCGGGTGTGTCTTGTATGCCCCTGGTGCTTACAGAAGGTTTTGCTCTGCAGACTTTGGGTCAGTGTCTCCTTCAGAGAGCCCCAGTTTACACTCACACAAGAAGTCAATGTGAAAACCCATAGACTAAACACAATAATTAAACGAGCGTTACAGATCATTTCTACGGTTAAATGATTGCTGACAAGCTGTAGAATCCAAATTCCAATCCACCTGCATTCCAGTTCCAGA
>JAODLI010003108.1:0-10092 GCA_027575585.1 Percopsis omiscomaycus | reverse complement strand
GGGAGGGGAGGGGAGGGGAGGGGAGGGGAGAGGATGAGAGAAAAGAAGTAAAACATTAGCATGACAAAATCATTCAAACAATCATGGAGTCTTAGTTGTACAATGGAGTCTTGACTTCTTTAAATGAGTCATAAGGTCTAATGGAAGGAAGGAAGGTAGAATAAAAAAAGAACAGAAGAAACAAAGAAAGAAACTAACCTCATCCCACTCGAGCTGGTAGTTTGTGATTTTGGATCCGTTGTCGCCTGGAGGCTGTGAACGGAGGAAGAAGAAAAGCTCAGGTAAGACAACAGACACAAAGATGGAGAGATTAACCTCAGATAAAGAGCATGACACAGAGCAGGAGGAAATACCTGCCATGTTATAACACATGACCTCATATTCTGTCTCTGTGAGTGATGTCACCTATTAACACTGACACATTCTGAGTGTGAGCGGATAAAAATGATTTTGTTCACAAAAGGTCAGAGAAGACATCCTGACACAGGGACAATCCCTGAGGCTGCCCGGATCTCTACTGGGATCCTACTGTGAGTGAAAACATTGACCTACAACATAACAAAACCTACTGTATCATATTCTATTCTGTTTTCTTAAAATGCAGTCCTGTCAAAATATAGCATATCTGTATACAGTATCTAGCATATCTATATATATATATATATATATGTGTGTGTTTTTCTCTATTTACACAAATGCATAAATATCTTAGAGTAGCAACTTCTGAAAATAGAATATTTTCTTGTTCTTTATTGTCTGTCTGTCTATCTACTTTTACTAAGTTAGTTAGCAAACTAACTGAAAAAAAATCTGAATTCTGTTCTTTATACTGTATTTATGTAACAATAATTTTTGCTGAATCTCTTTGATTGAAGGAATGGCCTCAAGTACGTGTGTGCGTGCGTGTGTGTGTGTGTGTGTGTGTGTGTGTGTGTGGCTACCTTCCACTGGAGGGTGAGCGTACTCTTGGTGCGATTAGAGAGTTTTGGGGGGAAGGGGATGTCAGGAACGCTGCTGTGTGTGGTGAACGAGCTCGCCTCCGAAGACGTGCCCCTCACCGAGTTACACATCGCAGACACCCTAAAGACAGACAGATATAATGTATGTGCTGCATTCACATGGATTCAGACAGACGGAAGACGGACAACACCTTTCGAAAATTCAGCTTTCTCTTAATATTCTACAGCAAACTTAAAATGAATGTTAACATGGATAGTGTGAAAGGAGAACTGCCCTTGGTGCATCCCTTGTTGATGTTTGTCTGATAAAGAGACCACAACACCAACAAACAAAAGCGCATATTGGTGCATCCTATTACAATACATGGGGAATTTCATCAGCTCGTCCAGGAACTGAACATGGATGAAGGTTTCAGGAATACTTTCGACTGAACCTATCTCATTCAGCCACTTGCTTCAACTGATTGCAGCATCCGGGTGTAAATTCCGTCACGGGCGACGGCAAAAAGTTTAAATATTTTGGACTTTGGACTTTTCTGCTGGCCTCGCCTAATTTTACCGCCCACTAAAAGGATATCCGGTTTGCCGTCTACCGCCTGCCTGAATCCATGTGAACGCAACACATAAGTCCACTAAACACAAGGAAACCAGCAGACCAACCAGGAGAAGCTGTAAAGGTTTTTGAATAAAATATTCTGCTGACTCTGATCCCAAGAGTTGGACAATATATATAAACAATAAATATACAAACAGCCAGACAGACAAGTTTATGCAGGGAAAACTTACCGCACGTGGTAGTCTGTCACTGGCCTTAGATCTTTCAGGTTGTACTGCAACTCATCTCCGCTGGAACACACACACACACGGCAAAACAAAAATGTCAATTTGGAGGTCGCTTTAGTGTGTATGTGGTTTTATTTTATCCTGAGAGCACACACACTCCTCAAAGTGACCTGGCCTTGTGTCTGGGGAGGTCTATAAGCAGGATGACATGTTCTGTTCATTCTACATGTGCTGTGTGTACCTGAACCCTACCTGCTCCTGTTATACTTGTACTCATTGTAGGTCGCTTTGAATAAAAGCCTAAGACCTAATTCTAATTGTATTGTGTGTGAATACGTGTGTGTGTGTGTGGAGGGGGGCTGGGGGGGGGTACCTGTATATGAGGCGGTATTTCCCATCTCGTCCCTTGTCGGACAGAGACACCTCGTAGGAGCAGGTGACAGGAACTCCGTTACTGTGCCGATTTGCCAGTCCAGGAGGGGGAGCCCACGAGAGCCGGGCAGCCCGAGCCTGCACGTTTGTCACCTACAGGACACACACACACACATAAAGAAATGCTTACACACACACACACACAAATAATGATATGGCTCCTTTTTGATTATAAAACAGTTACATTGTGCAGCAGAACCTTATGAACAATTGATTTCTTGATTTTTGAACTCAACAATTAGGTCATTTACTAAACGCTTTTATCCAAAGCGACATAGAGCAGATAGGGGTTAGGCATCTTGCTCAAGGATGCTTACAGGTAGGCCAACACTGGGGCTCAAACCCGCGATCTTCTGGCTGGGAGTCCAACACCTAGACTACTAGACTATCCTGCCCCTCAACAGTAAATACAACTGGAATATGACCCAATTTGTAAACTGAGAGTCTAAGATGATTGAAACAACAGTTCTGCCAGGGAGTTTCTATTAGTTCCTTCTTCTTAAAGAGACATACTGCCGACACTGCACACCACTGAGATAAATATGTGGAGACAGTGACAGATTAGCATGCCCACAGACTTGGAACCTATCTGATCTCTCGGCGCATGAAGCCTAGATAGAGCTTTGACAAATGTGTTTCGTGAGGATTAGCTGCAGTCTGTTCCAGGAAGTATGCAGCTACGTACACATGCAATGTGTGGAAAATAGTCAAAAGTTTATTTCTATCTTATTTCTATATATAAAAAATATATCCCTTGAGAATATCATTACGAGATGTAATATAATGAACATAACGAGGCTTAATGTGTCACTAGAAACAAGGAATGTGGAGAACATCTTCTTAATATTGTTATTATCCCAGCTCAGGTGTGTTCATGGACTAAGCGAACTAAATGAACGGCAAGGAACACTGAAAGGGTGCTGTGCCTGCGTGCGTGCGTGCGATCTTTAATGACGACAGAGAGTCAGCACATTGGTTTTACATCTCATCCGAGATGGCACCTGTTCACAGTACCTGTCACTGCATTGGTGCATTGGGATCCACACAGACCACAGGGTGAGTGCCCCCTACTGGCCTCCCCAACACCTCTATCAGCGGCATGTCCCCCATCCAGGCACTGACCAGTCCCAGACCTGTTTGGCCTCAGTAGCCTGGAAGCAGTGAGCTGCGGGGAGCCATGCTGCTGACGACTTCCTTATCTGATTGTATCGAGTGAAGGCAGTGAGGCCGAAAACTGATTGGTTCTTCTAGCCCACATTATGAGTCCTTAAGCGACTGGCTGATAATTATTCTTTTATACTTACCAGTAAAACCCTGTCCAGAAATATCAATACCATCTGGAGTTAAGATAGCTGAGTTACAAGGTTACCAAGCTTCTATCAACCCCTGTTAGAACTTGTCTGATTTAACAGTTCTCATTTCTCTCCATTACTCTATAGTCATACTCTGCTATAAAATATAGATATACAATATTGATCCCTGGAGGTAAATGGGAATGCCACTATGCTAGTATATAGAGGCAATTTGAGATGAGCTAAGAGAGCAATTTCCATATAAACAGCCCCCACTGCTATGGGGAGAATTTCTAACTGACTTACTCATGTCATGGCACACTTCTCCCCGTGCCGTCTCAACGCAATTCAATTTGGTCCAGTTCAATTTATTTCATTTTAATGTGCTTTGCTGGCACGGAAATAAACAAAATTGCCGGTGCAACAGAAATGGTCAGAACATGATCAGATTTACCATGTCTGCTGTCTCCTCCTTCTAATAGAGACACTGACTGCAAGCACTACGTCTACAAGCATATATTATTTGTAATCTGAATATCAGTATTTCATATCATAACTGAATATGAGTGCACATGTAAACATAGTTTGCAATTTTTAGTATAGTACGAATAACAGATATATATATATATATATATATGAATGTGTATATGTAATAGTAATTAAATGCACCCAGATACACTACACTATTATTTATATTTTCAATCCAAGTCAATATTCCAAATAATATATAGACATGAATATTGACATATTACAAATACTAGTGAAATATCAGTATGCATGTAAACGTGAGTGTCCATCATCCACCCCCTGTCGGGTCCACACAGTATCTCTGAACCAATGATTCAGTCTGGCCTTTCCCGCTCTCTCCTGTCTACTCTATTGATCATATAGCCATGCTTTACTCCTGCTGTCTTCTATATGGGAGAGGAGAAACCAGTGTGATTTACATCAGCACAGACACAGGGAGGACACAACCGCAACTTATTCATGTCCTTTTCTCTTTCTCTCTCTCTTCCTCTTGGTCTTCTCTCAGGGTGGGGAGTGGCGGGGCGGGCTAGTGGTCACTCTCACCCGAAAGGTCCTGGGTTCGAACCCCAACACGACCGGCCTACCTGATGGGATGCTTCAGTCACCCCCTACCTGCTCCTAAATACTTGTGACTGTACTCACTGTAAGTCGCTTTGGATAAAAGCATCTGCTAAATGACCTGATTAATTATTCCGCATTTCCTCTTTTCATCTTCCATGTTCCATGTCAGCTGTGCTACATTTATTTAATGAGTTACTAAGTTGGTTTGTTCAATCATTTGTTCATTCATTCATTCAGTTAAAATGTAGTTACTGTATTAATTCAGTCATTGTCATGTTGTTTCATACTGTATACTGTATGAGTAATGCATATAGTTCTGCTGGTTAACCGATAAAGCTGCAGAATTGGTATAGTTTTGGTACATTTATGGTCAGTAGAAATCCTACGGCCGCATCCTCTCAAACCCCTCTCTCTAGGTGTTTTTCTAAATCCTTTCTCCTGTCTCGGTTTCCTTCTCTCCCACACGGCTATCGATAACTTCCCTCCATTCCTGGCAGATATCACAGGGAGTCTTCACACTGCACACCAAACTGCTTTTAGTACCGACTGGGTCCATTCTTCTCTCCAGTAAACTAAATCGACGAAGCTGCAGATCAATACACATCTGTGCTCCACTCTGAAGTTATTACAAGTATTTGTATTCGTAGAGGTTGTGAGAGGGTGAGAGGAGGGGATGCCTGACTGTCTATCCCAAACCACCTTGCCTCTAATAATTTCGCCCTGACAGAACAAATATAATAACTAGATGCTGCCCTCATGTGGCCAGGATGAGGAATGCTGGTTTAGTCAACCCAACTTACACCATACTGAGTTTAAAGCATTTTACACCACCAAAAACAGGCTCTTCAGTGTGTGTATACTATTTTAAATTTAGAAAAGGTTCCTATTGGAACCTAAAGGAATCTATGAGTGAGGTTTGTGTGTGTATGTGTGTGTGTGTGTGTGTGTATGTGTGATGTGGGTACAGGTGTGTGCACCAACCTGTGGTTTTTCAATTGTAGAGAGCATTTCTTGAACCCTCTTTCCCTCGGAATCGTGATCTGAGGAGAGACAGAGAGAAACAGATAGAGAGAGAGAAAGAGAGAGAGAGACTGTGTTATTAAAAAATGTAAAGGACGCACTTCTCTTGCAAAGCTGCCAGCAAGAGAAAGACAAAGAGTGGGATGGAGCTTTGCATACAATTGATTAGAGGTGCTTTCCCCTAAACATGTAAATATTTTGCCAAGGCATTATAAGGAAAGGAGATTAAAGATCCAGCAGGTGATGTTGTTATATCTCTATCAGCGGTGGCTTGCATTGAATGGTACTTCATCATGGAGCTTCATCTATGAAGAAAGTAAAACTTTTCTAGTGACCGCTGATATCGTTGAAAGCTTTGATGACAGAAACTTACGGTTGGTTAATCTACTGTTGACAAATGTACCTATTTTAACCTGCTTTGGATAAAAGCATCTGTTAAATGACTAACGTGTAATGTGGCACCTAAACTAGACTCAAAAATCACTTTCTTAATCGTTATAACTGCTGAACTGTCAGCTGGAAGAAAACAAGTATAACCGCATTACCAGCAGTATTATGCAATATAATCTTTTCCCTCGATGCTCATTTATATTTTTAATTCGCCAATCTCATCTAATCTCAAGCAATAGTTAAGAAATGTGAAGTTAATCCACAGACAACCCTTGCACACACACACGAATAGTAAATTAACCCACACTCCCACAGAAAGGAAGGATTACTCAGGAATTCCTGGCGAGGAGCAATAAATCACAAATTGCTAAAAATAATGTCTCATTTCCATGGTGACGATTATGTTTATAAACATTACAGATAGCCATCTACATCATTAGTTCATGGAAACAAATTAGACTAATTGTTATACTCCATTATAATTTTTGACCAAATGTTTCTAAACCTGCAAATTGTGATAATCATCCACAGATGGACTGAACCTTAATGGCTATTTTGTGGGCAATTTTACAAATTAGAATTGTTGGTATATTGAATGAAATGTAATTTTATATTAATGCCATGGCACATGCTGTCATATATAACATATACAGTAAAGTCCCTGGTGACAAATAATGGTAAACAAGTTAACTTCAAGTATTTTAAATGACCAAAACCCACCACTCTAAACTCTATACTAAAGTAATTCCCGTCAAACTGATACTTTATTGTTAAAACCAGCGTGTTTTGGCTGTAACAGCCCTCCTCAGGGTTGTCCTCTATGCATTGCTATGTTACTTTACTCTCGCTTTACACAACGCAATGCAATGTGAGCGGTTGTTCAAAGCAAAAGCGAACAAATCTCTATAAGATTAAATGTGTGCTGGAAAGTGGTGTTGACATCATGGGAGTGGTCGTACCACGAACTCAGGATTTGCCATTGCCATTGCCATTGGGGGGCAGGATAGTCTAGTGGTCTAGGTGTTTGTACTCCCACCCTGAAGGTTGTGGGTTCGAGCTCCAGAGTTGGCCTTCCAGTAAGTATCCTAGAGCCTTGAGCAAGATGCCTAACCCCTATCTGCTCCATGTAATGGCATCATGTAATTGTAAGTCACTTTGGATAAAAGCATCTGCTAAATGACCTAATTGTAAATTGTAATTGTCTGTCTAATCCACAGATAAATGAAAGCAACGCATACATATACAACATGCCATACACAGAGAACACACACATTCACACACACACCCATAGGGTCCAATGGAATGCCATGGTCTATGGATGATTTAGTGTTAGTCTGGAGGCATTCAAAACTTGGGGTGGTTAAGGGGATGTGTGGAGGTCCATTTGTGGGTATATTGTGTGCATGTGTATGATGTCTAATGGAAGTCTTCCCCTATGTGTGATCCATGCAGCAGAGGTTTTTCCAACCAGAGGAGGTCTGCTTTCTCCATCTCAGTGTGACCACTGTAAATCACAGGGAAAGTGCATGAGTGTCTGGCTGTACAAGGACCACGTATACAAGAGCTCTGTGAGACCCAGGCTGTTGAAGGAGTCTGTTAGTCTGATGGATTTTCGTCAAACAGGCACGCACACACACACACACAAACACAGGAAGAGACATGCTTAAGTATAATTCTTTTCAGAGCAGGCTTGAGTCTGTAAGTGTACACTGCTTAGAGAAAGCTATGAATGAGAGGGGAGGGGGGGGGGGTTGTGTCTGTGTCTTGTGTGTGTGTGTGCGTGCGTACGTGTGTGTGAATCAACTGTCACCAATGTGGCAGTAAGTCTCTGTGACAGGTAGTGCGGAGGAAAGGGCCTTACTGCGCCTGGGGGCGCTCTTATGAGTCATGGCAACAGTGATGTCATGGAAGCCTAACCTCACTTTGACCTCCTGCGCGTGTTTTCCTTTGGTATGTGTGTGTGTGTGTGCATGTGCGCGTGTGTGTGTGTGTGTGACTTTCTCGGTGTCAGCTTACAGTGGTTTGGTGATGGCTGATTTGTGGAGGAGAGACGAGCTACTGTGTGTGTGTGTGTGTGTGTGTGTGTGTGTGTGAGTCCAACAAGCGAGTTGCACTTCCTCCTGCACTTGCACTTCCTATCACTAGAAACAACAGCACACACCTACACGCACATCCCCTAGAAGTGACCTTTCTATAACATTCGCTCGAGCCCGCGGCTCCAGGGCTGAGCGAGCCCAACCTGGCTTATTCCATCCATCCATCACAGCTGAGCGAGCGAGGGGAACAGGGCCTGTTTAATGCCGCGCTCCTGTAGCTACTTGCCTGAGGTTTCCAACGCAGCGAACAAAGTGTGGAACCCCCAACACAGAGCCCCAGGGTGGACACTGTTGGCCAACAACAGGTGTTAACAGTCGTGGGTTATGACTGAACATGGAAAAGCTGTGCAGGGGCTGTCTGTTTTAGCCGCCAAACTGTGAGACACAGATGTACAGGTAGCAGAGTACAAATGTTTTTGAGGTCAAAAGACTCAATTCTGAAATTGTGGTTCCAGTAACCATATTTCTGAGACAATAAATGTAAAGTGAGTTTTCAATATTTGATGCTGAATGATGGCAGAATCGTGTTTCGCTTCTTTCCAGCGCAGGGTAAATTAAAAAGCCATCACATTGCACGAGGCCAGTAGGTTACAGCCATGAAAACATTAGGCTAATTTTATTCCACAAAAACAATCCACAAATCACGATGTATCAAAAGAAAAGAAAATACATAAAATATGTTCGGGTCCGCCAGTAACAAAGTTTAAAAACCGCTAACGCTGTGGCTCTGGGTAAGAGCTTTCACAGGCCCCGTTACTGGGTCCAGCTGCTAAAGTGTTTAATATCAAGAACAACCGCACACTTGATGCTCAGACACAAACACTGAATCTGCTGCCATGTCTTCCCAATTTAACTTCTTGACATATTCGCACACACACACACACACACACACACACACACACACACACACACACACTCAGGCGCTCCACAGTATTTCTCCTGTGTCTTCTGTGTCTGTGTTCACGCGTCGCCCCCACACTATTGCTTACTCTCCCCATCAGACCTCACAACCTGTCTGTCTGCCTGCCGCCTCTGTGTTATGACTGACTGGCAAGATGGAGCGAGGGAACACAAAAGGAGGCAGGGAGAAGAGAGAGAAGGAAGGAATGGATGCTTGGGGAGTGGGAGAAGACAGGAGAAATGAGAAGAGGAGACAAGGGAGACCACGAAGGGGAGACTGGAACAGAGAGAAAGGAATATAAGAACAAAGAACGAGAAGAAAAAAAGAAGATGATGAAGATGATGAAGAGGAGCAGGGAAGAAAGGGAGAGTCGAAAACCGAGAAGATGAGAGGAGAGACAAGGAGAAGAGGAGAAAAGGAAGGAGAGGAGAAGAGTAGACGTGCTGATTACACAACTGCTCTATGACATCATCAATAGGCGCAGAGCAGACACACTCCACAAACACTGGCTCTGTCCAAAACTGTTAAAGTGCTCCCTAGCACAGCAGCATTTGAAGGTAGGACATTCCAATGAAGTCAGCAAGTGCTGTCTGAAACCAAAGCCAGCGAAAAACGATGCCTTCGAAGGTTTAATGTGGCTAAATGTGAAGGTAGCATTGCCTGTATCCTTCACCAGGAGGACGAACATCACCTATGGCCTGTGCCTTCATGGGACGCTGATTACTCAGGTAGCAGGACAGCTGCCCTCCGTTTTGGACAGACCCACTGGCCGAGTGGCTGTTCATCCCAAAAGGATTGCTGGTTCTATCCTTATCTGAGTGCTGATGGAAGAAATGCCTAGAGATTCTGAGAAGCCACAGCCGATGACTGACACAGAGAGGATTTCTAAGCCTCCATGGAACGCTTGGAACCAAAACACACATGGAAGATTACAAGCCCCCCCAAACACACACATTACACTAAAGTGTTCTAACACAGAAAACCCACCAAAAGTCCACTGGGGACAGTAGCTCCTGATCTCCTAGAAATGAATACACGCACACAAACTAAATACTTCATATCTCTCTCTCTCTCTCTCTCTCTCTCTCTCTCTCTCTCTCTCTCTCTCTCTCTCTCTCTCTCTCTCTCTC
>JAODLI010003107.1:0-10094 GCA_027575585.1 Percopsis omiscomaycus | reverse complement strand
GTGTGTGTGTGTGTGTGTGTGTGTGTGTGTGTGTGTGTGTGTGCGTGCGTGCGTGCGTGCGTGCGTGCGTGCGTGTGATGTGTGAGCATGTGTTGTAATCAACGTTTTTATTTATTTATTTGATTTTATTTTATTTGACCCCAATGTGAATTATCCCAATAGACAGAATACTCTCAGGAATATTAACCTATAATCCTTTACATATATAAAATGATGACATAGTCAAAAGTCATTTTGGTTTGATTGATATTCTGTTGTGCATGGTTCATTTCATTTATTTTGAACGCATAACACTAATTATTCAAACTCCTTGTTCAAATCGACACCAATTTAATATCATGTCAGACATTGTACTGTGTTGAAAGTAATGATTATGACTATGTTATCATTAGACTATTGAAAAAGGCCAAAAAGATTTGAGTTTGAATATGAATTTTTATTTTTGTGTGATGATGATCATATGATGGTAGCCCACATGGGCTTACAAGACTATATTAATTTGTCTTTCCAATAGGGTTTTTTGAGGTTAAATAACCTTGTTGGTTCCTTCTTTGCTGCCCATGGGTAAACCTAGGTAACATATGATAGAGCAGCTGAACATATGCATAACTATCATAAAGAAAACAAGCATGTCAAGAGGTTTAACCTGAATAATGTATATAAGCTATTGTCTGATGCAGTAGCCATGCAGCTATAGTATTAAAGAACAACCCAGCTGCATTAAATTATCTTTTCACTTATCCAAGAACTCTCTGCAGATCAAAGAAAGAAACGGTTTCTGGTATTCGGTGATATTGGCCGTCTTGCTATCATTGATGAGGGTTCTTCCACAGCACTTTCGGATGAAGCTCAATAAGCCAAGTGGGTGGCCTAAGGATTATTTTAGATAGTACTATGCAACAGGCAGCTGCATTCCGTCTTTAGGGGGGAAGTTTAGTTTAATTATACAGTATAGCCCTTGGTCAAAGATACAGACCCAAACAGCCTTACAATTTCATAGAGAAATAAACAACCCATTAACCTTAACCTCCAACCTGAAAGGGGACATATTCCCGGAAAACAATAGGGACTCCAAAGAATTACATTAGATTCTGGTAAACAAATTCAAGGTTAGTTTCATTAATTGGATATCTTTACAGTATAACTGTTTTTGCAGCTCGGACTGCAGAGGTTGGGTGGAGGGAGACACGGGGCTGGGGGGGATTCCAGCAATAGCATTAGATTATCATTGTTCATAATGTGCTGTCATCATTTTTAAACAAGCCAATAAAAGGATTTTGAAAGAATAATTCTGTTTGGACTAGTGTGAAATCATTTTAGAAGGCCCATTCACTATTGGCTGCTGTCCTTGGCATGCTGAGCAACACAATTAGAATTTGCATCATACCGCACCGCAATACTTCATGCTGTTTTGATTTATCTCTCTACAAACAATGCAAGCAGCCAAGTGCGTGTGTGTGTGTGTGTGTGTGTGGGTGCACTTTCAAAGCCAAGGAATTTATTTTTGTAAACAACATAAAACACCTGGTATCTCCCACTGTCTGTCCCCATTTCTAAAACCCTCCCCTTTGCATTGTGGGATACGTCTAACAAAACCAGAAGAGATAGAGGTCATGAGCATCCATGTCGAGACTGGAGCAGAGAGGCTGATGCTGAGAACGCTGAGATTAAAGCCCACAGAGGGAGTCACACCACTCTAGTGGCTATACCCCCCATAACCACCAGGGGCAGGATCCCTATAAGAGGTTTAAACAGGACAACTAGGATGCGCATGACCTCAAAATGGATGACAACTCCTGAAGGGAACTGCACCAGAAGGAAAAGGATATATGAAGAATTTGAAGGAATTAAGACATAAGACATTAATAAGCATCAGTGATACAATGTGATATTGATTCTAAAATCACTTAACCTGCATTATCGGCATATAGTTCCTATCTGAATGAAAAGAAGGGAGAGAGAGAAAGGTTGAGAGTGGCAGACAGAACAACAGACAGGGGGACACTGAGAAATAGGCCAAGCAGGGATGAACTTTACACTGAGGCGCCAAACAACAATATCTTCTCCCCCGACATACTTCTCTGTTTGCACTTAAGGAGACAGTGGAGAAGGGGTCATGTGCTCTATAAACATCCCTCCTCTCCACTCTCTCAAGTTTGAGTTACTGTTACTCCTCTCTAATGTATTCCCATCCCTCCACTCCACAGTGAGTCGATTTCAGAGGCATTGACGCGAGTGCTCTCATCACCACATTCGTTTCTCCTTTGCTTTAACGTTTAAGTTTCAGAAAGTTGTAGCGACAGTGGAGAGGGCGGGAGGAAGAGGGTGGAGAGAGTGAAACGGAGAGACTAATATATTGTAGGTAATTACCCTCATTATACAACCATATTTTCAGAACAGACAGAGGACCTTTTTTTACATAAAAGCTGCCTACTTTGTGTATGTGTGTGTGTGTGTGTGTGTATGTGTGTGTTGTGTGTGTGTGTGTGTCTTTATATTGCCTCAGTTCCAGCCCTCTGGCATTGATAGAGCATCATCATTATCAGCTGGGCGGATGTTGAAGTGGCTCCTTGGAAAGGCCCTGTCAACAGCCACTGTGTCTGTGTGTGTACGCGTATGTGTGTGTACGTGTATATGTGTGTACGCGTATATGTGTGCAATTGTGTGTGTGTGTGTGTGTGTGTGTGTGTGTGTGTGTGTCACACGCGTGCATATGCGTGCGTGTGTGTGCGTGTGTGTGTGTCTTGCAAGTACAGTTTTAGTGATACCACGACTACACATAGCATAGCTTTACTGGAAGGTCCCTTGTGCAAACAATGGTTTTCGCTGGCAAGTTCAGCAGAGGGTGACGGTTGAATCTGGTCGCATCAGGCCAGGCAGTGATGGCCAGAGCAGATTGAATTCAGCAGAAAAGCTGTTTTATTTGGCAAGCACTGCAAGAGCCATGAGAAGCCTTTTTATAAAAGACACGGTGGCGAGAAGCCTTTCTTGTCACATAAAGATGGTAAATATTGCAGTGTATTGTTTTACGGGTTATCTCAACAACAGCGCTGTCAAGACAGTTGTTTACGGTTGTTTTCAAAACCAGTAAGAAATAGTTGCTGTATGAACAACAAAAATGGTCCAACCAAGGTAATAATAACATTAACATTGATAAACATATATTTTATTATAAAGCTAAAATAATAGCTAAATATAGTAAAATAGTAATTTAAAAAGATATATATTTTCAAAATCATCTTGTGACCCATAGGGGGGGTTCCATTGATAGGAGTAATAATAACAATATTGTTACAACAGGGGGATAAAAAGAGGATTATGCCTATCTATAATTGCAGAAATTATTATCCTTTTTATCCAAGGCATAATCATTTATCACTACTGTCTCTTATCTCCAGAGGCTCTATACAGTGACTGAAAGGTGGTTCTTTAGTGAGTGATCATTTGCTGATTTGATTGCATGTAGTTATCTTGCATATAATTACATTTGTATCCCACAAATAGATACTGATTTATCATGATGCCAAAAGGGGAGAGTCAGCAATTTATTAAGCGCTCTTTATTCCTGAGGTATTTGAGGTCTATCAGACACACCATTACCCGTAACCGTGCCACACCTTTCAATTAATTGTTACAAAGCAGAATATACAATATTTCACTGATTACCCTAAACACACCCACACAACAATGCCGTGTTGTGCAGCAGGTGTGAGGCTGGTCAAATGCTACATGATTCTCTGCTTGGAGAGTGAGTACAGTAAGTGTTTGTGTTTCAGTGATTAGTTGAGCGTGAATACATGCCAACACATTAAGCCTTGTGCAGCCAAAACACACTGGCAACTTTGCCAGCGTCCCGGGGGGTGTAAAAACTTCCCACATACGCCTACCCACCATACAGGATTTGCCTGTGCCTAACATGATGAAGCAAAGCTGAGGCTAGAGCAAAATACAACAAATATAAACTCGTATATAAAGGTACAGTAGTCCACCATGTTGCTCCCCCATAATTCCCTCATAGCTCTGCCCCAGCTTACTGTTGATGTTTGAAACACAACTATCAACAAAGGTGTGGGCCGGTGTAGGGGGAGGGGTAGAGAAGAGATCCAGCCACTCAACACACAAAAATACAACTATGTTTGTAATGTTGGTTTCAATCATAAGGGTAATTTCAGACACAAATCGAATTATTATCTCTGCCACTATTATTATCAGCATTAGTAGGCCTAATGCTTTTTTTTTTTGGGGGGGGGGGGGGGGTACGTTTTTAACGCAGTTTGAAATAGTTTAGAAAAGATTTTATATTTAGATGAACACATTAGCCTCTGAATGAATGTATTTTCTGGCTGCAGGCCAAACACAATGATAAACAGTTACTTGCCCTCGATTCAAGTACTGTATCTGTCACTCTTCAGGTCCCAACAATGGAGCTGTCCTTTCAGCACAATCCGCACATCCCAGTCTGCCGTGTTTCAGAACCGCGGACAGCAATGTTGCATGCTAACTAATGCCTTTGCTCCTGCTGTGTCGGGAAGCTGTTAGCTCTTCCCCGGCTAACACGGTGTCACCATTTCCCACAAAGCAGCTCAATATCCCCGCATGTATAATGCATGTTCCCCAGCCGTATGCACATGCAGTATGTCTGCCAGGGAGAAAAACCAAGACAGACAGGCTCCGGGAGCCCCGGGAGTCAAATGTGTGAAAGAGAAAAGTTGATTATAGGGCTCTTAACGACTTCGCTAATTACCATTTGTGCTAATTAGCTGGAGCTCCAAGTTAACTGCATTGAGGATAATCAGTGTCTGCGATGAGACAGAAGTTGGAGGCAAACTATCATCTCTCAATGCTTCACAGAGCACAGCGAGGTGCTATACAGTGTGCTGTTGTGTCTGGTAGATTTCAACAACATCAGATAGACCCTGAGGACTCTCACTCAAAGTTTTTTTTTTATTGCGGCCCAATCCTCACAGGGTAATAAGGCTGCTGTTATAGTGAGAGTGAAAAATCCTGACGTCAAAAGAATGTGTGCCCTTCACTTGACCTTCACAGTAAACTGAAGCAGATTTGACCTTTACAGGAAAGGTTAGTTGTCTGCTCAAGACAATGTGCAGTCACGGGGATCAAGCTAATGTCTCTTTTTACCACATGTGTATGCACACAAATGCAAGTAAACACACTCATAGGCATTTATACACACGCACACACACACACACACACACACACACAACCGCGTCCAGTTACTTTGACTTATGTTGTGTGGCTGTGTTATTTTGTGTTGTAAATCCAGGTTTCACCCAATGCTGGAGATACCGGCTTAATCTTCTCCTGGGGTGTCGGCACAACAGCCGCTGGCGCTGATTTACTATGGTCAGCTTCAATTACCAGTCCTGATAGGCAGGAGGTATCACTCAGGGTCGGGACAGCCATACGTTTCTAGGACAATTATTTTTAATGAGACCAGCTCCGATGCATCTGCATGTGGGTGGGTGGAGGGACGCCAGCCGACGGCCTCCTCCTCAGCCCGGTCTACAGTTCCTCCTCGCGTGCTCTGTCTGTCAAGTTGAGGGTGGAGCCCCAGGTGGTTTGCCTGGTTATGGCCTCTAACCAGGGGAAAGATAGACTATACCCTATGATGTTTAGAAACTATAAAAGTGATGCAAAACCAGAGAAAAAAGAGCCATGTTGCATGATGGACTAGTAAAGTCTCCTTGCCTCGATAGTTCTCTGGTAGCAACATTGTTAAATACCTCAGCCTGTTGGTTCTCACTCTGTGGCCTACTAACATCTTGCTTTCATTAATCTGGTCTATTTCCCCTTTCATGCGTTGATCCTGTGCTTCTGCTTAATGTAGGTCTCCAGAGGACCCACAGAGGACCTGCTTACGGGGCTGTGGGACCCCGTGAGCGCTGGCTGTCACGTTGGTTCTCCCAGCCTTTCATCTCCTACGGGGGGGAACTGGTGTCTGCTGGGACGGCTGTTTGATTCGGCAGCGTGACCTTGGCAGAATAGGCTGTGATCACAGCAGGCTGTTCTCCCAGTGTGTGTGTGTGTGCGTGTGTGTGCGTGTGTGTGTGCGTGTGTGCGTGTGTGTGTGTGTGTGTGTGTGTGTGTGTGTGTGCGTGGGTCTGTGTGTGTGTGTGTGAGAGCGAGAGAGACAGAGAGATAGAAACTGAAAGAAAGAGAGAAATGTGTGTATGCAGACACATTATGACACATACATATGATGTGTCTGCATCATATAAGTTTACCAATAGTTTATCCTAAAGCTATACCTTTTTGTTTCAGTAATTGATGTACAACTCTGGCCTTTGGGCCATGGGGCCACACCTGCTTTCTTCTATCTCTTGGTAATTAGGTGTGTTCCAGGCATCACAGTGAGTTTTGTCTCCCGTTAACCTGCTTGGCGAGAGAGTATAAGTGCAACGCGGACGACTTTTATCATCCCCTCTCTCCTGCGATAAGGGTTCCTCCCCTGTGGGCCTCCTGTCCTGCCTAATTCACTGTGGTTGAAGCCGCCTGTTCTGTGAAGGAAGCCCAGGGAAAATATATAAAACTCACCATCAACTAAAGTCAAACAACACTGCGTGCAATGGAAAACCTCCATCTGAATAATGGGAATGTATGGCGCCCCAGGCAGCGATAGCGTTTACCTCACGCTGCCCTTTAAATTAGTACAGAGAAGAGCAGATATTAGAGTGTGTGAAGCTAGGTGAATAGAGTTTTGTCTTTGTTACCTCCGGCCATGAGGAATGACTACATGCAACATGCAGACAGCATGGAAGCAGGGCAGACAGTGCTTACAAGGGTATAGAAGACATCTGTGCCTGTATAATATAATAATAATAATAATAAATAATAATAAGCTATATTTTAGTACTTTTAAAATCGGACAAAGCAGAATGCTTCAACAAAGCAATGGAACAGCAAAATTCGCAGAAAAGATGAGATCAATAGCAAAGACATGGACCAGTGAGAATAGAATGAATCTCCTGACATGGTTAAAGTGGTCTTAGCGGTCTATTGCATCATTACACACAGATACACCGTGTTCTAAAACCTCAAATGGCAGGGTATTTCTACTTGTAGTGGTAGGGATATAAGCAAAATACCTGAGCGGAGTTAAAGTTTTGCCTTCCGTGCTTACAAACTGCCCCTTCAACTGTATAGTCAGTCCAAGCTACAGAAACATGCTCACTATAACAAAGTCAAGTGTAAAATGTAGCTTTACAAGTTATAGCTACATGCAATGGTTACGGGACCATTGCATGTAGAGCACACACACACATGAACACACACTCAAGCATCAACAGCATGTACACATATATGTACTGTATATATACACATACACACATACACACACACACACTCCTTTCTGGTTTCTCTTTCTCTACACAAACACACACACACACACATACACACACACAAACAGTTGGCATTAGCGATGCCACAGTCACAGCACAAGCAATGTGCACCAATTACATAATGATGTTGTTACATAATTCAGGCCCGGCTAATGGGAGGGAATCTTTTCCCGTATGCCTCCTTAACCACTGCTAGGGGAAATCCCTTTCAGCCGGCTCCCTCTCCGCTCTGCTGCACATGCCTAGAGACTCTCGCCTACTGACCTCGCAACACAGACCGCAGCTCACGCAGCAGTGCCACTCCATTAGGCTTGTCTCTTCAAGTGAGAAGCACGCGTCTAATTGTGTGTTCACGCACTGGCAGAAACCCGAAGCGCCCCCCCCCCCCGATGTTCTCTTAGCCCCGGTTACCACTGGTTACCGTCGCGTTGTGTAACAGTGATGTACGTATTACGTACTGTCCCGCGGCGGCGGGACATTTATGGGTTGCAACTAACCAATAACACTCCAGTTATTACGTTTGTCGATCAGACAGGGATGTGACAACAAAAATAATGTTTTCAATGGATATGTTGTAGATCAACTGTGAACTGTTAAAAATGTATTGTACTTTGTAGCACATACACATATTTATTGTAACTACTCATATTTTATATTAAATTACTCACTAGAAAAGCTATTGTCTCAGTTACCTCATCACATCGAAGCACTTTTTAACTTTCCAGAGATAAATGCTTATGCTGTCAAAGTTTCCGACACGATAGCAACTGTTGACTGTGCAGTACTCTTCCTGCCGCCACTATGCTCTCCATCCTTCAGAGCAATTGATTGGAGACTGCATGTGCTGCTGCCGCTGTCAATCACCTGGCCTGTCACAGGCGAGGCAGGTTACATCAGGTGACGCAGTAAGGCTAGTTTATCAAGCTATCACCTCATTTCATCACGTCCTTTCATCAGCTCTGGATGCTCCACAGATCTGCCACTGCAGGTGATTCACCCGGGATACTGTCTTCTCAACACAGCTGGATCAAAGTCCAGAAACCGACCCATCAGCTTGTAACAAGGACAGGGTGTTTGATTCACATGGGGATTAAGCAGTTATCAAAGCCACTGTCAAACCAGGCTTTTACATCAGCTTTTCCATGTGCCAGAAAAGCCCTGTAAACATATTTAAAAGAGGTTTTTTTTTTGTTGTTGTTGTTAAAAATACATCAAAGCCGTCAAAGAACATACGTTTTTACCTCGAGAAAAATGTGTACCAGTGATGATTAAACTACATGGTTCCCTTCCGCTTCCTTGAATTAAAACAGTGGCTCACCAGATAACACACACACACTCATGCATGTGTGTATCCCAGCAGACAGAGAGAGTGAGAGTGGCAGTCATCAAGCCAGCAGGTCAATGTACTGTATGGCTGAAGATTGTGGAGCATTGGCGTCACATTAACAGCTGTACAATGAATATCTGGTCATGAATATCTTCTATCTATCATATCACTGCTATTGGGACGCCCATGCACAGAGAAGAACATAAACAGACACATACAAAAATACAAACACACACACACACACACACACAAAGCAAACGCCTACTTGTCTCCCAGCGGTGGGGATGTAAATGTGTTAGGGGCTCAGTGTGTGACGCAAGACGGAATGAGAGGCGTGCCAGCTGACCCAGGTGGCACCGAGCAGAGATACAGCTTATTAGAGCCAATACAAAGCCCCCGCTGAGCAGGGTTGCTAACGCTGCTTACATACTGGTAGATATTCACAGGAACGCCATTCATTTCCTATGAAGTGCAGCGTTAAGCTTGCAACATTGCGTTGCAGATGCAGTAGCGTCAGGTGAAGGGCGGTGCACGCGTTGAATTTTAAATAATGCGTGCAAATGCTTGTGGTAAACTTGACCGGGATGTACATAAAAAAAGTTCATTTTATTGTCGCATATATTTGTAAATGCACATATTGAGTTATTACATATACATATTTGTTTTTGTATTTGCATTTGTTTTATTAGCAACCATAACTAAATAAACTATGACAGAAAATAAAAAACATTTCCCTCCAAAGACATATGTATCCAGAGCAGTCGTGTTGAACGTCACATTAAGGTTCCGTACAAAAATTACACAGCGGAACCTTTTTGTTACGCTGTGTAATATATCAGAAGCAAACTGGCACAGCGAGGCAAACAGAGAAGGCATGGCTGGAGAGAAGGAAGGAACGAGAGGAGGATATAGAAAGATAAGGTCAGAGGGTGGCAGGAGGGATGTCTGAGACAAGACATGAAAGATAGATAAGCGAGAAAAGAGAGAGGAAGATAAAGAGGGGAGGGGGTAAAGAAAACGATTTGACTGAAGCTGGAGGGGTCTGTTGGATTAGGACTGTCTGCTGAGGCAAATTTAAAGTTTGCCCGGTACTGCTGTTTATCTATGCTGCTTTCAGCAGGCAGGCATGCACGCACATGCACGCTCACGCGCAAGCATGCACACGCACACACGCACGCACGCACCGCTGTCGCCACTGAAAGCTCCCTCATATGCGTCCGAGAGTATTTGCGAGAGAAAGAAATATTGTGCTCCACCAGACACTGGCAGTGTTCCAGCATTCAGATGTGGAATACACAGTTTTTTAGACTGGCCAGCAATCTGATCACTCTGTTTATGAGAGAGAGAGAGAGAGAGAGAGAGAGAGAGAGAGAGAGAGAGAGAGAGAGAGAGAGAGAGAGAGAGAGAGA
>JAODLI010003106.1:0-10094 GCA_027575585.1 Percopsis omiscomaycus | reverse complement strand
TAGCACCATGTAACCCCTACCTGCTCCATGTAACAGCACCATGTAACCCCTACCTGCTCCGTGTAATAGCACCATGTGACCCCTACCTGCTCCATGTAACAGCACCATGTAACCCCTACCTGCTCCGTGTAATAGCACCATGTAATTGTAAGTCGCTATGGATAAAAGCGTCTGCTGAATGACCTGATTGAATGTTGTTACGTATTGTACATTCTATATAACCAGCTTTTGTGTGTGTCTGTTCTCACCAGTTTGTTCCCCACAGGTGCCCATTGGAAGTACTGGACCAAGTGTGGAATGTCACTCTCAAGAAAGGCCCTGTAATGGATTTAAAAAGTAAGCCATTATTCATTAGCTTACTCATCATAAAGATGGCTTATTCAGCAGATTTCATTAGACTGACCTACGTTTTATGTAAGTAAAACCTACGTTTTATGTAAGTCAAATATTTCAAATTGGATTAATTTATGAAAATTTGATTTATGTGCATTAGATGTTTTCTGGCATGTGCTGCCCAGTGGGAATTAAAAATATATTTACCCATGTTAATATGATGTACACAAAATGCAATGAGCATTAAAGGTCCCCTATCATGAAATTCCAGTTGTGTTGTCTAAAGGCACCTGAAAGGACTGGATTCATTATCTGTCCAACATGTCATTTAGACTAAACTTATACCTGAAGAAATCACAGATCTTGCCCCAGGTGTGAAGTTTTGGAGTATGTTTAAAAAACAGCGCAACACCAAATGAAATGGAATGTTCAGCTAGAAGGGAGAAAAGTCTGTGCAAAATGACAGTTGGACATTGGAATAATATGGAGCCTTTTAATTTATTACAGTACATGTCTTATATTCCTTTTACACCATTCTACTATATTGTATATGTCTTTGTATAGATTTCGGGTGCAAAATAATTAATGAAAATGTTGTGCATGAATTGTATAGTGAAGATACATACGCATTTGCTTGGTCATAAAGCCAATATGACGCTGTGAAAGAATGCCTCCATATCTGATGGAACAAACATAAATGAAACAATAAATTAAGGGTTGAAGGGTAGTCACTTTAATTCTCTTCAATGACGTAAGTAAAAGCATACCTTGGAATAGTTACTCATGAAGGCAACATACTTCTGGTCAGCAGACAATTTGTAATCGTCAGCATCAACCATTTGCTATGTCAAAATAAAAACACAGCTGTTATGGTTCCCCTCTACTGACTCCCTAAAACTCTTCCTTCTGCTTTTACATGCATTTACATTCTCTCACAGAGCTAGGCCTGCTGTGCACATGACTATGACGGCACACAAAAATACACCCATTTAAACACAGTGCATTTAGAATAACTTACAAATGTTGAGCTGCTCAATAATTTTGAGGAGTTTCCCGTTTTCACATTGTGAAGAAAAATGTCGCCGCTCTGGGTCTTGTGGAGATACTCAGAATCTATAGGGGAGATGGAGCGGGCGTTTGATATGGTTGGGGGCGGCTGAAATCCCAGCTGAAAGGTCTTGGGTTCAAACCCTAGTACTTCTTTCATATGAGCACAACTGTAAGCATCTTTGAGCAACACACCCAACCTGTTAAGTAGCTTTGGATAAAAGTGTCCCTAAATGATGTAATTGTAACAAAATCTGGGGACAGGATAGTCTAGGGGTCTGGGTGTTGGACTCCCAGCTGGAAGGTTGTGGGTTCGAGCCCCATAGTTGGCCTACCTGTAAGCATCCTTGAGCAAGAAGCCTAACCCCTACCTGCTCCATGTAATAGCAGCATGTAATTGTAAGTCGCTTTGGATAAAAGTGTCTGCTAAATTGTAATTGTAATCTGAACACACACACTTTCTTCTAGTTCTAGGCTACCGTACCTGAGATCCATCGCATGTTGTAAGACCTGGGTTTCAGGGTGTCGTTGAAATTGTCTTCAAGGGTAAAAGTTCTTTGGCTACTGACCCCTGACTCCTCTATAAGGTACAAACAGAACTTGGCTATAAGGGTTGTAGGGTCATTATCTACACAATACTAGGCCTATCATGATGGCCAAAGAAGATAAAGGTTGTAACTGTAACAACTAAAGGGACACTCAAATGCTCCGTTATTAAATGACAGACACACTGGATATGATATGAAGCTATTTAAACAAATGAATGTGTGGCAAAGAAACGTTTTCATAAATAACAATCACATAGGTCTAGATTTTCCTGTGAGGCATAATAATGTGCGAATTACCTCAAAATAAACACTCACCGTTCAGATAGATAACTGTCGGAACCACTATCAGAACCAACAGGACCACTGCTCCACAGATCCCGAAGAGCACTTTGGCCATGGAAACCTGGCAATGATAAATGATCACAAATCAGTAATTCTGTATAGCCTACTGTAACCTAAAACGTTATAATAAGCGCTATAATCGTAACTGCAATCGTATATCGTATATAATATAAAACTCTTATTAATGTCCAAACCACCACCGACCATTATTCCGCGATTAAATTCACAATTTAATCGAAGAAAATAACGAAGGCGTAATCCAGCCAACAACACGCAGTGAAAAATATGAGTTAGTCTTTAACACACAAGCTGTCTGTTAAATGTTATCTTTAGTGCTACAATAAATGCCCCGCCGGTGTAAAGTTCGTCAAGTTGGAACATCTGGTGCTGCTGTTTTAAGGAAGTGGAATAGATAGGTCCGTTAAACAACTTTCAACTGCTCACGATAATTTAACTAATGTATAATTTATAGTCGTAGATTATATAGATTAATTATGTAGGCCTAGAAACAGACAGACAGGCATACAGAGATATAGATTATCCCTATAGGTAGGCTATAATGTAGACAATTTATAGCAATTTTGTAGCCTATGTATATTTTTGTGTTGCTGACGTAGTTAACTCTATAAAGCTATAAGCATTGGCTTATATGCTACTCCATCGTGCTGGGCAGGTGAGCCGATGTTTTTTGTTTGCCTAAAATAGCATAAACTATCAGAAGAATTTTGCGAATGGTCCAATTTAGCCGATACAGTCAGAAATATTGGGTTTATATTAGAACATCACGTCTGAATGAATTTAAGTATTGTGGTGTCAGCATCGAGACCTCTCCACCATAACATATTCATATTCATTTATTCATATTTGACTTGTTAGACCGTGATAGATGCCACTGCAATCGGTCCTGTTACGTTTCCATGGGGATACATTGTTATGAATTCAGATTCGTGATTGGTTCTGAACAGTTTTTTTGTGTCGGTTTAAAACTTTTTCCGAGTATGAGAGGTGGCGCTTTTATTCGGTAGCCTATTGATTCAAACCTCAAACCGGCACCAAACTGCGGTAGCCTATAAGTAAAATAACAATATTTAAATGTTCCCATTCTGTTACATAAATAGGCTAACGTAGCCTACATTACGGTAGGAAGGCCCGTGTCAAAATAACGTGTAGCTTAATTAAACAGAACAGTAAGAAATAGGGGCGGGACTGATGGGTAAATTCCCCTCTGGGCACATAGGGATCTGCTACTGAAAAGCGATGACCAGTCAAAGTTGCGGGCTAAAAGCCTGTTAAAAGCTTAACAAATATGACGATCTAGCTTTATGGGGAAAGTCACCGTGTTTTGCACTCCGGACATCCTCGGCAAACAAAATGACAGAGGCGTCTCAATGCTAATGTGGTAGGCCTTGTTTGCCGAGCATTACCTCGTGGATGTACCGCCACTAAACGGGGCGATAAAAACCTGAATAAAATAGGTGTGACTTTGGTCACCCTTTGTGATAGTGTGTGTGTGTGTGTGTGTGTGTGTGTGTGTGTGAGAGAGAGAGAGAAATTAATTAAAAAAATAAACTGGTAACGAATTAGCGCAATAGTAATACAACACACGTTGTGCTTTTGAGAAATTATGAGACAAAACGATGCACTTTGTATTGTAAAAGACAATTGAAGGGATATGAAACCATAAACTATCCTGGGCAAATGTGCAAATCACGTTGTGTTGTCGCCCTCTAGTGGTTGAAAAATATATTGTTTGAATTATGACATTTTGGTGTTGCGGAATTATGTCACCATTATCGCTCATGGAAGTGTAGCCTAAGTTAAAGAAAGAAAATACTGCAAATATTTGTACGTTAAACATAATAAAAAAATTTCATTAATTGTTTACAAAGAACAATTTGTTTTTCTAAATGTTTATTGAATTTTTTTTTAAACCATTAGTTGTCACATTATTAAATTAAACAAATATTTTGTTGCGTTAACATTCTTCACTGTATTCTAACTCACGTCTAGGACGTTGGTCAGAGTCGACGTGAGAGGGTGTTTTCATTTTAATGACTAAAGGAAAAGTAACTAAGTAGGCTATATGTCAGCATTACATCGCCATCTTACTTATGCAGACAACAAAAACTGAAATAAACATACACGCACACACACACGTATTTACCCCACATTCGTTATACTAAGTATTTACACTAACTAGTGACTTATGTTCTCTGGCAGTAAGGGAGCTGTTTTCATGGAACCCAGAAGGGTGTAGGCACTTGCTACGTCTGAATGCTAAAGTGTGTGTGTGTGTGTGTGTGTGTGTGTGTGTATATATATATTTGCCTCCTACATTTACATTTACAGCATTTAGCAGACGCTTTTATCCAAATCGACTTACATGTGTCAATAGCTGAATAGGTCATACACCAGACCAGGCAAACAACATTCTGTTAGAATAATGACAGCAGCATGTCATCAGGGCTAACTTAGCTATAGCCTACATTATATAGGCTATTATATAACCTACATTACCTATTAACATATCATTCAATACTCAAAATATTTGTCTGAATACCAGCCAAGTGCTACGTTTTCTATGAGCTGATCTAACAGAGCAGAAAAGAGAAGGATATAATATAATAATAATAATTATTATTATTTATATATCTCTTGAGTCCATATACTGAGATGGACTGGAGCCTTTCCCAGGGCAGGCAGAAGAAATGCACAGCAATATTAGGAGTCCCTAATATTTTGTACACTCATAACATAATCCCCTTTACACACCTTCTCACGAGAAAAGCCCTCGTCATGTTTTTTTTTTCCGGTTGATTTGCATTCCAAGAGAATGGCGTGAGTGAGTTTACTATAATGGCGTTCTAGGCTCAGAGTTAAACATCTGTTCTCGCAAGAGTCTATGGAGTTTGTCTTCATATACGTGTGTTATCAGTGGTAGTATATGGTAGTAAGATGCCCCACCCCCATCTTTAATTAGCCTATACATTCTCCCACAGAGGCAGTATTTGCGCATATTCATAAGACGGCACAAAAAATGCTCAAAAGTGAATTAACGTAAGGAGAAACGGTCTTACCAAATATGTAGCACAAAACTGAAAAATGTAGGGGCAAGATGCCCCCTTCCGTTTCTTTAAACAGTTTCAACTGTTGTGTGTGGTGATTTGATTTCAATTATACATGGGCTATAAAGCAATCAAAATGAATATGAAAGATGGAAGATGCAACGTGGCGGTCTTGACTTACCCCATTAAACAATACAGTATGTGGTTTCAGTATGTTACCAGGTAGCAAATCAGGTTTGCGAGGTATCATGTGGTTTTGATCAGTAGATTTATCCAACATTTCTTGGAAATGAGAGTATGTAAAAAGCTGCTCACCCATTGTTTAATCTTGCCAATGGAGGTGCGCACAAATGTTTAAAAGGCAAATGTTTCTTTTCTCTTTTTTTAACACTATAATATGTTTATATGGTCCTAACGCAGTCCTGACGCGTACTCCAGTGGGCGGGGCAAAGCATTGGGCGGGGCTTGCGTACTCCAGTGGGCGGGGCTTGTTTATGTGCGTCAGACCACTTGTGGCACGCGGAAATGATGTAGTCACAGTACTACAAGATCATAGGAAGTTACTAACGCGTTGGAGCATTGTCGCTGTAAATCAAATATTTGGATAATATATTGTGCTGCAAATTCAACTTGAGAGCATCTGCCGTTTTTTTTGTCGTAAATGGCTTATCCGGGTTATGGCGGGGTAAGTATGTGTGTGGCAGTGATTACATAATGCCAGAGCTATGGCCTCAGGTGTTCTGTTTCCAATGTAACGTTATTTCCGACAATGGGAGTGTTTAGCAAGTTGTGGTTTGCCGCTACTTGCTGTAATCAAACTAGATCAACGATCGTAAAATCTAACGGTACTGTAATCCCTTTCAGATATTATTATTATAGATAGATTATTTGACGTTAAGATCAGTGGTTTATATCCATTTTAATCGCGGCATTAAATACAATTAAGAGATATTGTCATTTCGTTAAAGATAGGCACGAATACCATTAAAGTGTATATGTATTTTTACACCCAGGAGCAATGGTCTGCCACCTTTTTAAAGTCTATAAATAGGATGGTAAAGGACTGCAAGCTAAATTAGCATCTGAAATGCTAGCACCTAGCCCGGAAGGGGACTGCTCGTTTAGACCAGTAGAGACTTGCCTGTAGAAAGTCTCCATGAAGTCACAGGACGATCTTGTCACAATTTACAACGCTTGAACCCATTCCGTGATTATGTACCGGCCACTGCACTACAGCCGTATAAACCCCTATAGATTGTGGACGTCTAGTGTCATTTACTTCTGGTCTCTAATAGTATGGTGTGCCGATGCCGGGAATGCCTCACCAGGGAATGCCGAACCAAGGCATGTCGGGTGGACCCATGGGAGGTCCTATGGGCCAAATGGGAGGTCCCCCGCCCCAAGTAGGGTACCAGGCGTATGGCAGAGGGTACCCACAAACCTACGGTGCCCCACAACAACCAGCAACCAATGACCCAATGTGGGGATATTTTACATCGATAGCAGGGCAGGTTAGTGCGTTTAAACGTGTACTGTTGTAATGTGTATTTAAATATGTGGTACTTTTGCATGGTTCAGATATCTATTACTATTGAAGGTACCCTCCTACATTGTGTGATAGTAAATCCCTTTCAAGACACCATTCTGCCATAAATCGGGCCGTTGTACGTTGAATAAACTTCCATCTATGTCATAAAGTATGTGTGAAAAGATGGGACCCCTCTGTGAATATCGTAAACTACAACACAAACCAACCTAATATCTTGTGATGACCTTACGCCACAGCTAAAGGCTGTTAGGTCATCACACAAGGTTTTGTTGGTGTAGGATGTTAGTTACCCCTATTTACACTAACGTCAGATATTTTGACAGCTGCTCCATCCGAAATGGTGACTATTCTATCCCTGTCTATTATTATCACACCTAAATGCTATTGTGTATACAAAGGTGGCAGGATGTTGTGTCATCACAAGAGCTTAGGCTGGTTTATATTGTAGTTTTCCATATTTACAGTGAGGTTACATATTTTTGCACGCACCTCATCACAAACGTAGAGAGGTAGTGTATTCTACGTAGGTCTAATTTGATACCCGAATGTTTTCGTACACAAAAGGAGGGTTTAAAGACTTATTTAACACTGAAAAGGCATAAAACCTTTTGACTGATTGCTGAAAGGGTCAACGTGCTTGTTCTCCTGCACAGGATGGTGAGGTTGACGCAGAGGAGCTACAGAGATGTCTGACCCAGACTGGGATCAGTGGTGGCTACACTCGTAAGTCGACTAGTTTTGCCTGGCACAAGTAGGAAGTTTCATATTTTTCCCAAAAGGTAACAGGGATGTGAAGTCATTGTAAAGTCCTGATGGCCCAGTATTTGTGATGGCTACTTCTGGAAATGCTATGGTGAATTCTAACAGTGATAACCTGTCTGTGATGTGTCTCGCTAAACAGCGTTCAGCTTGGAGACCTGCAGGATCATGATTGCAATGTTGGATGTATCCTTTTGAAACCTGGCTGGTCTTCAGTGTTGCCATAACCCCAGTAGTAACAGTGTTGGGAGGGGGGTGTTCTTCTCTCTAGATAGTTTTATCGTGACGTGAAACGTGCCAACCGCGTTTAGTAAACACTTGTAACCTCGGAAAAAAAGGTGTAGGCCTCCTGCCACTATTCGTCCAGCAGTGTCATTTATTAACATGACACCCATGAGTAAAAAGTGAGTTCAGAGATTGAAGTCCTTTCGAAGAACAGTAAAACCAATAAAGCAGATGATTTTAACGGTAGAATCCAGGTGAAGGCAGCAACAAGGAAATGCAAATAGTCAGGTGCTGTCACCTAAAGGCCCTAAAAAGAGAATTGTTATATTATTTGTTTGAAATGAAACAAAAAGAACCTTGACAACAGAGGTGTTCAAATTACATTGATAAACAGGATAACCTGTTGGTGTGCAACGCACTCCTGCTGTCCAAGAATTGCAACGGAGAGTGGACTAATAAATTACAAACTAGGCTATAATGATGTTATACTTCAAATGATAACAATCAAATACTACATTCATTAACTGGTTAATCTCAACGAGGTTATACATTATCACATTTCATTTGCAGATTTAAATTTACTTTCAAACGTGATATACTGTAAAATAGTTAAGTTAGTTACTTTTGGCAGGCTAGTTGTAATGGCTCATAGAAAACGGTCTGGATCTTTTTAGGACATTGACGAAACCCAACCACAGCGATTTCCTTGATATGTTATTGTCAGCATGTGTCTCAGTGTAACAGTGATCGGCAGCCTACTTCATGCAGAACAGGGCTTCTCAGATAAACATGAAGTTACAGTTTGTTCATTTAGCAGACACTTTTATCTGCAACAGCTCACAGAGTACAATTACAAGTATTAAGGAGCGGGTAGGGGTTGGGCATCTTGCTCAAGGATGCTTACAGTCAGGGACGAACCCAGGGCCTTTCGGCTGGGGGTCCCACCCCGCTAACCTCTGTCCTTTCCCCTTTGTAGGACACCTAAGCACAGATCTCAGTCCTTTTTAAAATCCCACGTGGGTGGGCAAGTTAAACCAAATTACAAGCGACGTTTAACAAATAGTTAAAGTCAGACTTTAGTCGGAGAAACGTTAAACTGTACACTGTGGACAGGATCCGCTTTGCAACTTTGCCTCTGCCGACCAGATGTTCAACCTTAATAAAACTACTAAACAGACGGATTTCACAGGCAAGATGGGTTTCAATGAGTTCAAGGATCTCTTTACTGCCCTGAGCGGCTGGAAGCAGAACTTCATGATGTTCGACCAGGACAGGAGTGGCACCGTGGAACCTCACGAGATGTCCCAGTCCCTCAACGCCATGGGTCGGTGATATACCACTTTGAGATACAGGGGGCGCATTTACATTGCGTTAACATTGGCACTGCCGCATCTACACCACTAGATGGCAGTATAAACTAAGAAAAACTGTTTTCAAGGAATAAATGCTTAGAACACGTTTTTAAACGAATTCCAGATTCTTCTACAGCAACCCCCATTGTGTATATACAGTGATAACTTTTAATAACTATTAGTATTGTAACTGGTCTTTCATAAACCCAAGTTGAGTGGGATTTGCTGATGATAAGTTTTGTAATAATATACTGTTTGGAAACATAATGGACAGTTTGTCTTTTTGTATTTGAACAGGCTACAGAGTCACCCCGCAAGTTATGAACGGAATTATTAAGCGCTACAGCAAAAATGGACACATCTACTTTGACGATTACGTGGCCTGCTGCGTCAAACTCAGGTCGTTCACCGGTACGAGAGTCCCCCTTTTTCTCCTTTTTTCTTTGTGTTCCGTAGAAATGACCTGAACAGAGCAGGCGCTTACAGCCCTGACGGTGAATCATGCGTTGTGCTTGCTTGTGATGTTGTCCGTTGTCGAGCGACCTTGACCCAGTGTGGGACAGGTTCCCCTGTAGCGATCCACCCCTACTTATTATTATTGGGGTTATCGGGGCAGTAAACGGGGCTGCAGAATCCCACGTTGTACTTGAGTTGAGTATAATGACTATAATATAATGACGGTCTACGCTCACAAATTTGATTCACTGTTAATGGGTCAAATTGAATTATTTTAACGGGGTGGAGGGATGCGCAAATAAAACTGTCCCTGCAAAGAGTCAAGCATATGCAGCCATGAAAAAAAAATTAAGAGACCACTGCACATTTAAAAAAAATCTATATACATTTATATTTAAAAAAAATATTTAATATACAG
>JAODLI010003105.1:0-10096 GCA_027575585.1 Percopsis omiscomaycus | reverse complement strand
GCGGGGGGGGGGGGGGGGACAGAGAAATGAGAACAAAGCTGGCCATGAAAAGCAGGGGACATCAAAGCCCTCTTATTCAGTGAGAGTAGCGCAGATGTCTGTGTGTGTCTGTGTGTGTGTGTGAGTGTCACTAACAAAATTGACCAGTGCTGTAGCAGCGAGGCAAATGATAATTAGGCCAAAAGCACAGACTCCCACACACATCCACTTTGAGCGTTCCTCTTGACACACGATCACACAAGCTCTGCTCTGGTGAATGTTGCATTTCTCTCCCGGGGCTACAGGGGAGAGAAATATAGTTTGTACCATTTTAACTCACAGAACGTGTTATTTACTTATTCAGGGATTTCTGGGTCTTATTTTATTCATCTTATTTATCTATTTATGTTTTACTTAAAAGTCACAGTCCTTAATAAAATCCCGTCGTTATGGACACCAGCAGGGATGTTAAAGGTTTATTTTTAGGTTTTTACAATCATCTGTGCACCTGTGGGTTCTTGCTGGTGGCAGGTGTGTGGACAACAACTCAAGTAGAGCAGGGTGGTTGGGCGAGGGCGAGCGAGAGAGAGAGGGACGAGTCGAATGACGATGCGACCACTAATGCTGAGCTCACGTCAGGGAAGAATGCACAAGGTGAAAGGTCAGCAAACCCTGGTAAGACGAGACGCTCTGTGCACCAGGGTAGTGGGAGATGGAAGGAGTGAGGGAGGACAGGACAGGACAGGAGAGGGGAGGAAAGGAAAGGAGAGGAAGAAATACCGAAGTTTACAGATGTGCAGGCAAAATAAAAGCTTAATCTGATAATAAAACTTTGTTTAACCCACGACTGTTTAACTCCCTTAACCTCAATATAAATGCACACTCGGGATCAATATACACATTTGGTCGCAATATGTGATGAACCAGAAACATACAAAAAAGAAACAAATAGTGTATTATGTAATTTATAATATAATTATTGTTTTCATCCCGAAAGACAGGGAAAGGAAGCTACAGTATATCTATAGGGTTTAACAATAGTTCACTGTTGCTTTAAAAGATGAATTGCATGCTGCTATTGTTGATCTCACAGTCAACATTACAGAAAAGGCCTTGGCTGTGTGTGTGTGTGTGTGTGTGTGTGTGTGTGTGTTTATAGCCCGGGGATATAGAAGGTGCTGATTTGGTTGAAACAATGACAGGTTTGTTGCTTTTACCCCCACCCTCTCCCTCGGACCTTGTGATACTAAAAAGGATTTTGGGGTGGTGTATTCTCACAGTTCACACACACGCACACACACACACACGCACGCACGCAGACACACACACAAACACCCAGAAAACCACAGGAGGAAGCTGTCATTATGTTGCTTAAGAAAATCATAGGGTGTCATTTCAACCGATAAAGGAAGCAAATGACTGTAGCCAGGAATTCATTGTGCTTTAATTCAGTGCAGTAGGCATTACAGTAAAGGTTACTGTAGACCGCATACCTGTGGACGACCAAGACTATATTTATTGTTTTTCCAATGGGTAATTTCATACAAATGTTATCCCTTAAACCCAAGCAGGCTAACATGAGTGACATTGGTCTTTGCATGCATTTGTAGGGGCTGTAACGGGACGCATTTCTGCATGTATGTTCAGCTTCATGCGTGTGCAGATGATTTTTTTATGACATCCTGTTTTCAGCCAACAGGCAAACCTGATCTTCCTGCGGAAAATCAACAACATGGTGCGGAAAGTGTTCAGATGCTAAACAAGGAGTTTTTAGAAGCCCTTGCATTTCACTTCCATTTCGGCTTATTTTCTCTAATGGCCTAACTGGCTGGGTGGGATAAGTGGTGGGACTTGCACAGAGACCAAGAGGACTGGGGATATAGGGGGTGGCAGGGTCGATTGTGTGCTTTCAAAGCAATAAGTTGTAGCTTTGCAAGAGACTGTTTGGGGAGTTACTGAATGTGTGTGTGTGTATGTGTGTCTGTCTGTGTGTGATTAAGAGCTGAGTGTCTCAGTGTGCGCACGTATGGCTCTGAAAGGGAGACCATGAGGGGGAACGTGAGACTCTGAAAGCTAGGTTTCCCATAATCATCTCCTGATGCTAGTGTAAACACTAAATCTGATTTGAGCTAATTGGGTTTGTAGTCAGGGTAAATAGTGTAAAAGGAAACCGCTCACACACTAGGCGAGATCGCTCCCTTTCCCAGCCACCTTTTCCGTTTTCTTCTATTTTGGAAAAAAAGAGGGCAAACATTTTGAAGCGCCTTATTATTTCATTCCCCTCTATTCCTCTATTACCAGTTGTGTGGTACTTTTACTTTTACAAAGTCATATGTCATTTCCATAATGCTGTTAAGTTACACCGTGAGTTTTTCTGGTGGGGTATTTGGGCTAATTCGATTAGAGGCAGAGAAACAAAGAGACCGGCACGGAGCACCATATACAGAATATTTTTAAGAACCTTTCAATCGATTTACTGGCCTCAGTTTTTGAGTTATTTCACATTTGTGGTTATGGATCGTCGTTCTCTTTCCTCCTCTTTCATTCTCTCGTGGCGCGAGCGGCTCAGTCTTGGAAAGTTTTTGCTATTCAGCGTCTTGTCACTCAGATCTGCTCTCTACCTCTCTCATCGTCCTCGGTAATGTAGTCACGCTGATTGCATTCGCCCTAATCTAATTCTTCCCTCTTTTCGGACCCCTAGAGACTTAGAGTGGATTCACATCCATTTTAACCCCCCCTCTGCCCCACTCATGACAGCCCACACTAGCTTTAGACTGCACAGGCCCATAAGCCTCGCCTGCCTTAGCCACTCCGATCACATTACCGCCAACACAAAAAAATAAATAAACAAACGCTGCTTTCGCAAGCTGCTTAGATCTCATTATGGGTCCCCAAAACCAGTGGACTTTGGTGATCCACATCAAAATGAAAAGCAAAATAGTTTCTACTCAGCAATTAAGATAACATTTATTCCCAAACAGCAGATTGCCTTTATCGTGTCATTAATTTTACCAGAGCAAATGTAATTAGGGCAGACGTCAAAATCTGCGGCTATCACTACATGACACTAATTTGTTTTAGATTAGCAATTTCATCCCCACAGGATCAATGTGGCCAGACAGGAAGCCTAGGAAAGGAGTAAGTACTTCTGATCTGTGATCTGAAAGTTCTCTAAGGATTCTACATGGGGAATGGTATAGTATCTTCGGTCAGGGACTCCTAGAGTCCCACGGTGCATTTCAAATCCCCCTGATTTGATGATCAATGTCTTCACAGGTCGCTGGTGTCAAAGGTCACTGGCTGGACTTGTTAAGGGTCAGTGTCTCTCAGCTAAAGAGACAGCGAGACAAAACATGCATTTCTCTTTTCCTTTCACAAAGGGAAAATCAAACGCCTTCCCAGAAACATAACAAAGCAGTCTTTCCCCTTCTGGCGAAAGATCAAGATTGATTCTTCGGATGCACACAAGCCTTTGGGTGTATTTCTCCCATTACCCAGCATTAATATGGAGATATAAACACAATACAAAAATTCAATAGCTGTTTGACTGATAAAAAAACAAAACCATTTTCTTTCTCCAAAATGTAACAGATGAAATACTGTTATTGTCTCTGGCTTTTCAAAACGGTGAACGTCAGCCTAACAAATCCCCACTGCGAGGCCCTTCCCTCTAGCCTAGCCCTGTCTTGTCTCTCAAGGTCTTATTTTTCCAGCATCACATCAAAGCCTCCTCCTCCCCATCTCACTCCAGATCTACCTTTAGATATTAAACTTTACTCTGTTCTCTTCTGTTCTCCTCCTCTCAACTGTTGGGCTGACTGTGGGCATTGTCAATACTTTCTATCTGCAGAGTGTGGTAACCACATTGACAGGCTAGCTTATAGACAGCGCAGGCGGTTAAAGTTCCACACAAATCTCTAGTCTTTCTCAGCTCTCTTTCTCTCTCCGATGATTGAATACAGAAAAAGCATTGTTTCGCAGCAGGAGGAGTGATGGCGTTCAATTGCAGGCTGTGAGCGAGACGGCGGTAATAAAGACGTGAAAGCAGAGGGAGAGAGGACCACAAGCGTGTTCAATGTTTTGTTTCATTAATTTAAATCGCACACTTATTATTTTGTTGCGTTGCTGTGTCATGCCTCTGCAAGCCGAGCCAAAGAATAAGCATGCTGATCAAGACACTATCTCCCCTCGCCGTGCCGTGCATTTTACAGGACAGCAATAGCGCAGCGGGTAGACTGTGCCTTAGTTTTACCCATGCCGACGTTGTCTGCATTTGTCTGTGTGCCAGTGAGCTTGTGTTGCGCTCAGTGTGTGTGCTAACTAGCGTGTTAGCCAACTTATGTGCCAGAACGCGTGCATTCCTATTTTTGTCAGGTTTAAGACAGCATATTAACTAGGGCCTCGCTTTTATCTGTCCACGTGATCACAACTGGGAGTGATTTGTAACGTGCGTTATGTTTGACGGGTTATATCTATATATGAGAGATTGTTTATTTGTTGTGTGAAAATATTTGTGATTTTATGTGTATTGTATAAGTTGTACTGTGTGCCTCTTTGTGCTTGCATGCATCCTTCAGTCCCTTGTGTAAATGTGTGTTTACATGCAAACGGGTGTACACTTTTTGTGTGTCTATGTGCGTGCCTGATTGCATGCATGTTGGTGTATACATGCGCATACATTTGTTCATTTCTCTGCACCCTTTTTCGATGCCACAGGTAGCTGTGTGCTTAGTGGAGTGTGCACGCTACACCTGTTCCCCCCTCAGGGAGGCGCTGTCTGTGGCCAGCTGGCAAAGGAGAGCAGGGACAGAGCTGTGGACAGATTGGAAAAGCCGTGGGACACCAGGACGGACTAAAGACACAGCTGAAGGTGAAGAAAAAATAGCCGGATTACAAGTGCAAGGCGAGGGGACGGGAGATGATAAATTAAACAGCAGACTTTTCTTATGAGGCGAGGAGAGTGTCGCCAAGAACGTAGATATGATCGATAGCCTCCGAGGAGCATGTAGTATATCTATAGCTGACAGCCCACTCGTCCACTTCCACTTGACATCATTGCGTGTTAACTTCCAAAGTTAATAACCTCGGCCTCTCCTACCTTGCATCTTGAATAGATTAAAAAGAAAAAATGCTATTCTTGTCCATCAATGTGGAAAACACTGAGACTGAGAATATTATCTCGAGTTCCTTCACACTGTCTCTGTGTAACTCTGTTTACCTAATGTAACCCCATGTCGGTCTGTCGCTCTACTGTACTGGATGTCTCCGCTCTCCCATCTGGTCTAGTTAGGCTGCTAACGGTGTGTATGAATCCTGTCTTGCCCCCAGGCTGAAGTGTCACACAGGAGTGAGACGTCTTTCTCTGCGGGCTCTTGTTAACTGGAGTACAGCTGGGCTACTGCAGGCAAACAGGGTTTACAACCTGATGTGCATGTGCTCACATACAGTCGGCTTCATACACAATGCATCTACGACACCATTTAGATTAAGAACATTTAAATAAAATAACTGCAGACAGCGATAGGATGTAGTATAGGTGCTAAAAATTACTTTGATAGAGATTATGTCTGGATACTGGTATCTTGTGCTAATGAATGGAGCCAGAATATCATGTCAGAGACATGGTGCAATATGAAGGCCAAACTGTTAACGGTGGAAAAACAAAGGTGGCAGTGTACAGTAACATATGGAAACTGATATCCATACAGCAGTGCATCCATTGAACACATTAACAATGTGCCACTTAAAACCCTAGGATTTTGCCATGATTACTTGTGAATTATTATCAAAAGATATAGTGATCTTTCAGCACTAGTTCCAGATATCATAAGGAACAGAACAACATGGATAGAACAATTTATTCAATTTATACTCACACAAACATGTCAGTTGCACATATGACATATGAAACATGTAATTTGCAGTATACAGTATGTGCCACTACTGTATATTGACACTATATGTTTACAGATATTATATTTCCAAGCTATTACTTATCTCTCTGTTACTCTAGGGGACAGCTAAGGGACAGCTGGCTCATATCTGTCACTCTTTTTTCAACACATTGAGCCTACTGGGCTGATGCATGTACACATATTCACACAGACACACACACACACAGATATTATAATACTGTAGCCGACAGTCGGAAGTCATACACATAGACAGACAGACAGACACACACACACACACACACACACACACAGGCATGATCACAGACATCTCACATGAGAGTAACCTTTCTAATCCACAGCTCATTCACTAACTTGGGTGCGCACACACACATGAAACATCTGTCCTTATAGTCTTTGTCCATTTACATAGAATTACTCATCTTCTCCTGCCCTCTCTCTCATTCTCTCTCTCTCTCTCTCTCTCTCTCTCTCTCTGTCTCTCTCTCTCTCTCTCACACACACACACACACACACACACATTCCTCCATCTCTGTGCTGTCCTCCTCATTAGGAGCGCACTTCTTCAGTTTAGGTCTCTAGAGTTTCTTTCCATATCTTCACAGCCTGGAGGGAATCTCTCTCTCTCTCTCTCTCTCTCCCTCTCTCTGTTTCTCTCACACACACACTTTCTATCCATACAGGCTCGGTCCCCTGGGAATAGAGCAATGTAAGAAGGTAGAGATGTAGCGGGGTTGTGGGAGGGGCAGAGAAAGTGATATTGAATAGAGAGAGAGATAGAGAGAGCGATGTAGGCCAAGAGAAGGAAGAGGAAGAAATTAAAACAGAAATATGTTGAAGGTAAAGAGACAGAGGAGCAACAGAATCAAATAAAAGATTTATAAGCAAATGAAGAGGACAGCAATTTGTGAGCATTTGTGAGGTTTATGAAATAAAAGGGCAAAAGGAGATGTAGAGGGTAGAAAGAGAGTTCTGAGAGTTAGGAGAAAGACTAGCCGGACTAGCAAAGTACCTCTGAAAAGAACTCCCAGGCATGAGGAGGAAAGAAGCTTAAGCGTGCTACACAGAACAGTTTGAAATTGAGTTGGGTTGAGCCTCCTGTTTGAGCCCAGGAGTGCAGGCAACATCCAACGTTGCCCAACACTTATGATTAATGCCCAGCTCTCCTCCACTATAAAGAAAGGCATGAAATCTATCAAGTTAAAGCTTAGCGCTGGGCAAAGCTGATTCCCAGCCATTGCGTGATGGCTGCCTCGGTGGAAAGGGAACTCGGGCATTGTGCTTTGAAAAAGGGTCGTGTTTCCCCCAACAAAAATGCTTGCAAGACTCATATTACATTTTTGGACGGTACACACAAGCAACCTACACGTGCTTGTGACAGTGTTAAGTATTTTGCCTGCGAGCTTTCATCCAAGTGTTTTAGTGCGTTAACATAGCGCACGGCGCTGGATAAATTGAATACACTCGTGTTGTTATGATATCTGGATCTAAAAACACCTTAGCTCTATGCATCCTAGCTTCCGCCTATTGACACCCAATCTGGTTTTGTTTCAGTGTGAGAGAGCTTTTATGTGGCGCACGGCGGGGATAATGTACGTGAAATGTGCCGGTGGTTGGGCTGAAGATCTGAGAAGTGAAACCATACATGCTTATGAGAAGGGGGTGGGGGCCTGGGAGCTTTATCCTGCTGCCTGAGACGTATCGGTTTAAAACACAGGGCCTATTTACCCTATTCCTGCATTAGAACCCGCTGTTTGGCGCACTCGGGCGAGTGTGCGCACACACACACACACACACACACACACACACACACACACACACACGTACACACCACTTAAATGCTCACATAGGCTTATATTCATACAAATTCCTGCGCACACAAACACACGGGCTGTGTATGGTTCGCATTGGTTCCACCGCTGAATTTTGTAAACAGCGCTAACTGCTTGTGCATGTCCTGCGAGTTCTCAGACTTCCGAATGAAAGGGAAACGCTTTGTACCACATGGGCTGTCGCTAGCGTGTGCGCTTGTCACGCGTGTTTAGACTGGGCCCGTGACATGTGATCCTACCAGGCTGGAGGTGAGACATTTGTTATCATCCGCGACTGAATAGTGCAGTTCTATGTCCGACGAGGACAAAGGTCAGTGTGTGTGTGTGTGTGTGTGTGTGTGGTTCAATTTACCACACTGTCCCAACCTTAGTTTTCACTGATTACTTGTCCGGTCTGAGGCTTTAATCTTTAGCTGGGTCTAGGCAACATTAGACACTGTACTGCTAACGCCCATGTTGTGAACTTTGGTTGGGAGCTAGCAACTGACACAGAGAGACAGCAAAAGAAACAGAGATATCTTAGAGCAAGATTTCGAGTTCAAAGGTACCAGCTACTGTATGGTATTGCTGTCTCACAACACACCCACACACACACACCCAAACACACCGGGACTTCAGTCTTCTCTCCACCCCCCCACTCCCCCGTCCACAGGAAGTGAGGTCAGCAGAGAGATGGTGTGCGTGTTTGTTTGATGTGTCCCCGTGGTGTTTCCTTACTCTGGGAGATTGAGTTTCAGCGCTATGCCGAGGTATGCTAATTAATGTCACAACCTGCTAGCCGTGTCAACAGCAATTTGCTACATACACACACGCTCTCCTACATGTTGTCAGGCATACATAGAGTGACTCACTAACACAGAGAAGTACTAACACACACACACAGCGCTCTCCCTTGCTCTCACCCTCCACACCTGTCAGAATGAATGCCATATCTTTACTTCCAACTTTCTTGAGCTTTTCTTTGATGCATTCGTTCCCTTCCATTTCCTCGCAGTTCTTTTTCTCTCTCTCTCCGTTACTCTATCTGCACCGGTCACTTCCCCTCCCCTACTCCATTTTGCTCTCTTTGCCGTTCCTCCAGCCCTGTCCTCCCTCACCCCTCTGTCACTACCAATTCTCCACCTCCTTTTTCTCCCTCTCCTGTCCTCCCTGTATCCCCCCCCCGCTCTCCGTCTGTTCTTATCGCCGCTTGTCAGCGCTTCCCCCTCTCCCTTCGCTCCCAGCACGTTCTTCATCGGCGCGCCTCCTTTTTTCCTGCTGCAATAATACGCTGCTCCATCTCTCCGTCGCTCCTTTCCCCCCGCGCCATCTTCACTCCTCCACCTCCCTCGGCTGGACCGCCGTTTCCTCCCTCTCCGCTTTTCCTCCACTCTCCGCTTTCCTCACCACATTAAGCGGGACACATTCCACATCACACAGTTATTGTACTGCCATGACGGCAACACCGGAGGCCAGATGTATAAACAATGACTCCGCATGGGAAACATGCATGCTTAGCTTTTTCTTCTATAAAATGTGAATCTTATAAAAGTCAGCGTGCCATGAACATGTGTGTTTCCCCTGTCCACAACCATGCAAGGCGCTGACTTTTATGAGCTAATGTGACATGGTGAAGAAAGGAAGATTAATATCAAAAGGCAGAATTTGTGGATTATTTAATTTATTGCTTTATTCTCTCAAAACATAGTACATTTTTAAGATAGCAAGTGTAAAATGTATCACTTAATATGTGAGTGATTTCTGTATGTACTGTATGGCTTACAAATGTGTGTTTTTTACAATTACAATTATGTCATTTAACGGACGCTTCTATCCAAAGCGATTTACAGTGAATACTTACAGGTATATAGGCCAACTCCGGGTCTCAAACCCATGAGAGTCACCCAGATCACAAGACTATCCTGTCCGCCAAATGTTTTTGTCTTGTATTAAGGCTTAGAATCTTGTTTCAAGGAAGCTCTGCCTGCAGCCACTTTCAATTGTAAGAGTCAAATTGCTTAGATTTGACTTATTTTTACTTTTGACCGGGTATTGTTTTGCTCTGTGACACCTGCCTAAAAGTGTCTTGTGACTCCTGGGGTATCCCGACCCCGACTTTAACAACCCAGTTATGTTGGTATTATATACCGGTATATATTATTTTCACAAGTGGTCTGCCCTTTAAATGCTCCTACTCCGACCCCAGTGCCCCGTGCGGTTTCTCAACATGGTCCTGTTTGGATATGAACATCAGCTCCTGCCGACAATCAATATGACCTCAGAGCACCGTGTGTGTGTGTGTGTGTGTGTGTGTGTGTGTGTGTGTATGCGGGCCTATCATTATCCCCCAATGATTGACAATGTCCTCCAATTTCCACGCCTCCCACCCCCCAC
>JAODLI010003104.1:0-30291 GCA_027575585.1 Percopsis omiscomaycus | reverse complement strand
AAGTAGCCTAGCGCAATATTTTCAGAGGCCAGCGCTGACAGTGGGTGGTCCATTTCGGATTGTATTGTTCTATCGCATTATACACAGTTCACTTTACAGCGATTTACTTAGTTTAAAATAGGCTAGGTTACCTCTATATCCCAGCCTCTGCTGAATTGATTGATTGCAAAGTTAAACCATCACAATAGAAACAGTTTAACTGCTGCTGTTACTTTTTAAAGTAATAAAGTTAATGTTACATCGCAATGCAGAGCTGCAGTGAAAAGATAGAAAAGACGGATGCATTATGTATGTGTGTAAGTGTTTAACTCTGAAGCGCAGTGAGTGGATTAGGGGAGAGTGAGTGATCAAAAAGCTTTAGCCTCTATTGAGTGAAACCCCGGTGTAACTTAGGTAATTCTCAGTGTTGTAACTAGGACACTAGTTACAACACTGAGCAAGGACACTGCTTGCCATCACAGAAACAGATCATCAGATTGTGATGTTTATTCCTTCAGTAATATGCTGTCTTCCCTTCGACACACAGCTCCACTGCCCAGCGGAGCTGCTACGGTCTCGCCAGTGTTGATAGGCTATTACTCCTGCGGTATAACCAATGAGATAGCGCCGTGGGCTGGACATTGAGCAAGTCTGCTCAAGAGTGGTGATTACAGAGAGACAGCTACATCAGAGCCAGCCAAAGTAGGGCATTTTAAAATGAAATTGACTCTAACCAAACCACGGATAGATCCGTGATGAGTTTTGTGATCTGTTTCTCCACTAGTGTAGTAGCACTGATCACTTTGAGGGGGGTCAAAATAATTCAGCAGAGGCAGGAATACATTGACCAGAAAGGGGGAAATCCCACGCATTCCCCCGGCAAATCGCACCCTGAATGTAACACTTCAGACTGATTTTGGTGTGTGAAAGTAATATGCGATTGTGTGTGTGAGATTAAGGATCTTTCCAGTAACCCATTTTCACATTACTGTCAGCCATCGTTGGTAAACCAATTTTTGTCAAAACAAATTGGCTCTTATTATCTGATATCAATTGATTTACTACAAACATAAGAAATTGTCATTTTGTGCAGTTTAATCATAGACTGTATAAATAAGATGACAAATCCTCTGTGATGTCACCCATAGATTCGTTTTTTGTACCAGACTGTAAACATGTTTATTTCTGCTGTAAAGTTGAACATTTGAATATAGGGGTCTATGGGGATTGACTCGCTTTTGAAGCCAGTCTCAAGTGGCCATTAAAGGAACTGCAGAGTATGGCACTTCCGCATTGGATGAATTTTTCAGCACCGGAGGTTGCCGCTTGAGTTTAATTCAAGTTATTAATTGTAATAATGGCCTCCTATTGAAGCTGTTCTACTCTGTTTATATAACACTACAGTATGTTATACAGAACACTTACAACCACTGAGACGAATAACAAAAACAAGTGGGTCGTTATAACCTTTCATGTGAGCATTCTTGGTGATTCCACAGTATATTAATTTCCAAATGTTTAAATGTACGCTGCCCAGTTGGAGAGCTCTTGAACGCTATGATGTATTAATTGACAGCTATAAAATTTGGGTCCATTTACACAAACTTCAATCAATGTTCTCCAACAACCTTAGTCATATCTGGGAGGGCTTTGTCTGCACAGCTGGAAATAGACTTACACAGCGAGTCCACACTTGTTGCCCTCTTGTGGGATTTCTTTCTTGCCTTTAAGGGGTTAGATAGAACAAGTTGTCTTGAAACTGTTGGTATTCACTTAAATGATCTCTTGCTGTGTGCAAAAAGCTTCCAATCGACTACAACAGTAATATTTTGGGCCCTGTCCTGGAATTTGTCTGGGATGACCTGACTTTGCTAACACGATGGAAAGGAATGGATTTGGCACTGTAGATATTTTGTGTCTCCAAATATCTCCATTTGCCCCCTGTAAGGCCTCAGGGGTCCCAGCAGTTACAAGAACACGTACCGATATACTATTTCCTGAACACATATCTCCACATGTTTGGATGTATACCATTATAGTAAAATACAATATTACAGCATATCATGATGTAATTAAATATGTGGAGTGAAATACCTTACCTGTGATAGAAGATAATGTAATATGGCAATTGAGATGTGACAGAAAATGATACATAAAAATCTCCCTCGCAAAAAACTTTTTACAACACATACTTGGGAAACTTTGTCTAAATTATATCCAGCGGTTTCTGTTGTAACACAAAGTACATTGTAGAAATGTATTTGAAAGTACAAATAACGCATAATAACCCTTTCATTGAAGCCCAGGCAAATTAGTGGTAGAGTAGTTTCAACTTGGCCCAATCTTTAGCGGTTGCAACTATTATTCAATTAATTGAGCAAAGGAGAGGGAATTTTGAACTTACTGTAAGTCTATGCATTCCACAAGATTTTTCTCATTACACAAGTTGAAAACCTTTCTTGAATGCATTGGACACTTTGCTTAGAACTGAAATAACAGCCACTTTCAAATACCTCATTAACAAAGTAATGGAAAATGTGTCTTTTTGTTAGTCTTTTTTAGTTGACCATTACAAGCGCTGCCTTTAATAAGACTGAATGTAGGTTTTGTTTGGTGAAACTTCAATGATGTGCAAAAACAGCTTTAGAATATTATTGTTTTCTTTAGTTTTCATTTCACAACCATACTACCAAATTCCACTTACTTGCAAGGAAACCAGAAATCAGAATTACATTTAATTGAAAACTGCACAGAATTTAAAACTGCAGTTTTATGTGGAAAAGGAGAGGCATGTTTGCAGAAACAGACCCCTGCACTGACGGTGACTACATTGGGGGCAAATATTTTCCGTTAAGAGATTCATGAGCTTGTAAACAGCTCAAGCCCTAGTTAAGCATTGTCATATCTGGGATGATTATTCGCCTGTTTTGGGAGAAATGGCAGTCATTTTGGTTTCATTGACATACATTTCTTTGATTGTCTGTTCAAGAACAGTTCCCAGCTCCCTCGTCAAAAAGCCTCAGCAGTGGAAAACCATCTGGTACACCCCTGTCCCTACTTTTAACTCTGCTCTAACCAGTGTGACATCATCAAAACAAAAACATAACTGCAGTTTTTCAGCCTAATAGGCCATTAATGTGATTGAGTGTATGTGTGCATGTTCACTTGCACACATTCAAACACTAAATTAGTGTTTATATGTGTGCACACCTGTCTTCCAGTGTTTGGCAGCCTCTGTAAGACCAATGTGTGTGTGTGCATGCAGGTGCTTATAGCCCTTCTTTGGTGAAGATGAGTCAATACACAGTCACTGGCTTTATAGAGGCTGTTTGTGAACCTTAGGACCACCTTGGAGCTACTACAAAGCTGCCATTTCACCAGTGCTGAGTCATGTCACGTTGGTTCAGCTTAGATTTTGCATCGTTAGTTCTTTGAGGTGAAAGTTATTACTGGTGCCTCAAGGTTTGCTTTTGAATCACTCCAATTACCTACTTTATTTTAAGGGCATTGAAGTTTCCATTTTCTAAAGCAATCACATAGTGAATTTAATCCTATTTATTGATTCTGATATTCAAGTTGGACGCCGTTGCTTTCAATTATATACTATATGCTGCAATTAATCCTAATTAGCAATAACATTTCTTCTAGTCAGCTAATACACTAACCCTTGTGGAAAATTAATCTCAAATATACACAAAAATAAGTTTTATTATAGGAGAACATTTATGTTGTCATCTGTTTTTTTTCTATCTGTGCTTTTATAAGGTGCAAAAGTCTGGCATTCATTTTCTGTACCCAATCACAATGTTGGGTGCCAGAGGTTTAATTTAACCTTCATGGAAAGCGGTTCTTATTTTGGTAAATATTAGGACTGCTATTATCCATTTCAGTGTCTCACATAAACTTTATGTGCGTTCCCTGGAAAGGTTGGATTTTATCATTAAGAATTAAGATGATCTTGTAAACCCTATGCCATGATGAATATACAAAACACAAATTAAAAGCACTATATTTCTCCTGTGATATTCTATTTTTTGTAGAGGGGGATGGAGCTGGAGGCAAATAACACCCCAGCCACATTTGTGTGTATGTGGACGAGGCAGGATTCAACCTGAACAAAGTTAGACAATGTGGCAGGAACATCATAGGTCATGGAGTCACAGTGGATGTGCCAGGCCTGCGTAGGGGTAACGTAATAATGTGTGCTGCGACAATGGTGTAATCCACCTTGTTCCCACCATTGGACCCTACAACACAGCCCGTCTTGTTGATTTCTTGGGGGGCCTTTACAATGCGCTCATCTCTGAGAATGAGAGGGGAGTGATGAGGCCTGACTCACCAAATGATGTGGTGATTTGGGACAACGCCAGGTTTCACCACTCCCTTTTTGTCCGGGAATGGTTTTCTGCCAACAAATGCGGATGGAATTCCTTTCACCCTATTCACCCTTCCTCAATCCAATTGAAGAATTATTTTCAGCGTGGAGGTGGAAGGTGTATGTTCCCCAGCCCCATAACCAGTTATCTTTATTGTCTGCAATGAATGCTGGTTGTGACGACATCACAGTTGAGGATTGCTGAGGGTGGCTGCCTTATGTCATAGTAGTTGAATTAGTTAAGACTGTTAAGACTTAAGACTGTGTTTTATGGCTTTTATGTCTAGGAATGACACTCTCTGGATCCAAAGCTGCAAGAGCCTGTTTTGCACTAATTAAAGTGCATATCCATTTCTCCAAGCACAGTGTCTGTTGCTCCAAAGAAAAGCCTTTGTAGCTCCATCTTTCCTTCATCTTTGTATCAGATTGTACCCCTTAACCATAAATGTTGAGTCCACAGTGGTTCCTGCAGAGCTGAGCTTTTTGCACAGGTAACAGAATTCAGCAGCTGCTTTATCGCTATACTGTCTCTATTAAGAAACCAGAGAACACCTTTTTCCTGTATAAAGCCAGGAGGAGTATCTTACCATTGCAGGCTGATTAGGTTGGGATATGCCAAGATTGTCTAGTGGCCCACGTTCGCCTCCACGTCCAGCAATGGCGGCTGTTCCACGTCCCACATGCTCAAGCTCCAGCTCAGACTCCACAAGCTCAGACTCCAAGGCACAGTAGTCTGGTGGGGAAGGCAATGCCCCCCAATGACCATCCTTGGCGCTGAACCTGCTTTGAGTGTCAGGGTTTACGCAATAATCAGAAGGTGCTATATGTTTGGTGACATTGTTGTAGAGATTGACTGACTTTGTGTACTTTGACGCATGTGGTTAACATTTTCAGTGTGGTACAGTATTATGAGAAATTGTTTTTACTCTTTTGGGAATTGCACTTAAAATTTTTGAGAATGAGGTTAGAGTTTCAGGAAATGCATCTAAGCGATTGAGAAAAATTGTAGATCTCGCCAGCGGGGGGAGGTAATTCCTCAACAGATATCAAAACAAACTTGCACAGTATGTCGCACTCCCACAGTAAATAAGACTATATTTGTAACAGTAACTGTTAAAGTAAGTTAAAGTAAGAAAGTAAGTAAGAGGAACATGTCAAAACTATAGTCAACTCTTCAAATCTATATTACGCCCGTTCCAAAGTCCCACGGTGATTTGATCTATTAACCGATTGATTTAAAAAAAATAATATTTGTATGTATTTGAAATAGTCATGGGGCTGCTAAAAGACTACAGAAATGTATGGATTGCTGATGATCTATAGCCGACTTCTATCCCAAGATCTCATGATTTCATAGTTAAAAAAGAGAGTAATTCTATAGACTTCAAGCATCAAGTCCCATATTAAATGGTGTTTTTCTTTGTCTTGTGGCTTTTGTACCCAAGATCGCAATTTATTAGTTTTTTTTTTATTTGACTGGATGTTTCTCACTCCGCTAGCCTCCATGTTTCTGCTAAAGTTTTAGTGGGGATAGCGGGAAGTCAAGGCAAGGCAACTTTATTTATATACCGTACAGTAGCACAACAGAATAAAATATATTTTTAAAAAGTGCAGCACATTGCATTACCCAATTAATCAGTCAACTAAAACAGTAAAATTTTGAGTCTAAATTGAAAAATGTCTAGGGTTGGGGCACCTCTAAGATCATCAGTGAGTTGGTTCTGCTATGTGCAGCATAATGATTAAAGGCTGCTTAACCATGTTTGGTTCTGACAGTGGTCATTACTAACAGATCCCTTGCGACCTGAGAGGCCTGGACGGTTAAATTCATTAAACATTTCCAAGATATATTTTGGTCCCACTCCAGGTAATGATTTATAGACGGGAAACAGTTCCTTAAAATCTATTCTATGACTTACCGGAACTCAATGTAGTGACTTAAGAATAGTAGTGATGTGGTCTGTTCTTTTGGTTCTTGTAAGAACTGTAGAAGCTGTATTTTGAATCAGTTGTAGGCTAGCAGTATAATGCTCTTTTTGGAAAGCTCTACCATTGCAGTAGTTAATTGTAATGGAGATGAAAGCATGAATATGTTTTTTTATGAATAAGTTTGGCTATATTCAGAATCGAATAAAGCCCCAAGGTTTTTAACCTGCAAGTCTATTTGACCAATGTCACTCTGTGAGTGACATTGTAGATTTGAGTGTCATCAGCATAACTGTGATGGGTAATACTCTTGTTTACTTGAAAAATATGGCCAAGTGGGAGCATATAGAGATTGAATAGAAGATGTCCTAGGATCAACCCCTGGGGGACACCACAGGTTATGGATGTTTTCACTTGTTATAATTTAATAATAACTGCGATGTTAACACAAACGATTTGAGCCATTTAAGGATGATTCTGGAAAATCTAGCCCAGTGCTTTAGTGCTCTATTCAGAAGAACATTATGATCAACTGTTTAAAAGGCGGCACTTGATCTAGCAGCACTAGAATTGTTCTTTTACTTTTGAGAGCAGTTTCAGTGCTATGATTGGTGCCAACGCCAGATTGGAAAATAGCCAAAATGTGTGTCAGTGGATTGAAAACTACTTTCGCAATGATTTTTCCTAGGAAGGATAGGTTTAAGATAGGTCGATAGTTGTTAAGCATGGCAACACACAGATTACACTTTTTTAACAGGGGCTGCAGTCTTAGAAAACGTGCCAGACAGAAGTGATACATTCACTATTTCAAGCACATCTGCTGCTATGGAGTTGAAAACCTTATTTAAAAATCTGCAGGCAGACTATCAAGGCTGATGTTTTAAAATTTTGCACCGTTCTTTCTAGAGTGTAGACGTTAATGGCACTAAATTAATCAGGTTATCATCAGGACATCAGGTTAACTTCCTTGTTCTCTATTGATGGTGGGCTAATTGTTTGATTGCTTGACAATGGAGAAGTAATATCAATGTTGTACATTTTCCCCTTAAAACAAGATGCAAAGTCATTGTACTTGTTGCAGTGTGCGGGCATTGTTTTTATTTCTGTTGATGAGGCTAGAAAAGGATTGTCTTGCTTTACATTTTTCACTATAACAATCGTGAAGCGCCTCTTTTTAGATGTCATAGTGAATATGAAGTTTGTTTTTATCCCATTTATGTTTCCTACACTCCCTTTTCCTGAGTTTTTCAATTGGATAATTTCTCCGTGGTGCTTTATTTTTGACCAGTGATTCACTTAAACTTTACAGGTGCAATATCATCCATAATATGAACTACTCTGGAATTGAAGTTATTCAGCAATCAACAGTCTGAAATTTTGCTTGTAGTTATAGACATTGCCTGTATAAATAATGCACTAGTATTGTCATTTAACAAAATCTTCACATATATAGTTTTAGTCTGAACCGTTGGGGAGATTAGCATTTCTAAAAAAGCACAGAAATGGTCTGATAGAGCCATGTCCTTGACCGATGTTGAGATGTTATTGCCCTTGGTGATAATGAAGGTCCAATGTGTGCCCTTGAGAGTAAGCAGGTCCCTTTACATGTTGTGAGAGACCAAAAGTGTCAAACAGTGAGTTTAGTTCTCTTGCATAGGTATTGTTTGGATTTTCTACATGTATGTTGAAATCACCAGCAGTCATTTGACTTTCATTTGACATTCATAACATTTGGGCTGAATTGCTACTCTACTGTAACAAAAGAGTAGAAACCTTAAAATAACAACAAAGCAGGGTTGTTGAAGTAGGAGACCAGCCCTTAATGATACTTTCTTATAGCAAGTTGAAATAAGAGAATTCTAACAGCTTTATAATTTGTTGCTGTGCAATTTGCCTGTGTATTGCTGCATATGAATGCGTTTTCTCTCTAAATCATGCGTGGCACAAGAGAATTCTGCTTCCTGTTGGGATCATTTACAGTAGAAACTACAGTTTGCATTTGTGTCATGGCCATAAACATTGTTTAGTTAACAAATGGCAACAAAACATGTTCCTTGCTCTCTACAGTATTTAAAGTCAGCAACACTAATCATCCACATCTTGCACAGGAAGTGGTCAAACTTCCTGTTCACTTTACTTAATGTCCCTCTGTTGCTGCATTGTTGTATGCTTTGTTTCTTCCTCTACGCACATTCTAGGATAGCCTATCCTTCTGAAAGGGTATATTGATAGGGTAACATAAACAGTTCAAATGGCCAGCCCTACTGTCTGAACTGAATAGTCTTTCCCTTTCACACTTCACTTAAGTGGGTTCCCATGTGTTTAGAAAGCAGTTCAATCTTCACTTGCTCATATTTGGACCCATCAGGGGCTATTAGCATCACAGAAGCTCTCTCAATCACTCTAGGACCCACAGTTGCTTTCTACACTTGCTGGAAACACTATCTATATGCAGATAACATTAGGGCCATCCTCTCTTTACTCAATGCTGAAAACTAAACCATTACAATATATCTGGAACATTCAGTGTCCCTGGTGGGACAGTGATTGCAAGGTGCATGCAGGGCAAATGGTACCAAAGCTTTACTACAGTACTACAATACGATTCTATAGTATGACTAGACGAAAGTTTCAAGGTAGTCTGAATGTATGTAATTAGGCATGGGTACAGCATTTCAAACCTTGCAAAACTTTCAGCATATGTTTGGGCCTTTGGAGCGTGATAAATGTGCTGTTTTGCGTGCTGAGACAGGAAACAATATGTTCAAGGGCTTACAGTGACAGCTTGGTCAACAACTATATCTTGCTTCCAAGAAAACTTACAATGAGTCATTTATAAAAAGGAAATATCCTTCCTTCTTGACCCTTTGTGACTAAACCTGACAATCCCCTTTATAACGAGGTGGAAGTGGAGGAGGTCAACAGAGAATAGTCTTATCCTCTAGTTATGAGTTCAAACATTTGTCAAGTTAATGGTGTGTGTGCGTGTGTGTGCGTGTGTGTGTGTGTGTGTGTACCTGTTGAGTCATAGACCCTTTGCCAAACCAAAACTGGAGTGAGACCATATTATAGCGCAATACTGTTGTACTAATGTGTAGTGGCTTGGTTGGGTTGAGTGTAAGCGTGAGCGTAATGAGACCCGGGAACGCAGAAAGGCGAAGCTCTTCGTTTAATATAAAGACAATAAATATAGTAGATCTGGCTCTCAGACGTTAGAGACATCCACAGAATACTGGGCCAACAATGAGGGACACCCAGACATCCCCAACCCCCTGCACTTAAACCCGCCCCGCAGGTGCAACCGATGACCCAATGAGGGTATAATTTGGTCCAGGTGAGCAGCTGGGGTGCGCTGGAGGCTGGTAGACCGCACGCCAGTGATGCCCAATGGGAGGGGCGAAGCGCCGTACCCGGCACTGCCCCCAGACGTTACATAATGCAACTAAAGGCTTAATTGTTAATGGTCTTGTGTACTGTACCTTGTAGTTCTCTACCACAACCAATTTGCAATCAGCTTCATAGTGAGTTTTTCACGTTAAAGTGAAGAACAATGTAATCCATGTAGTTCAGTAGATCATGCACAATGGCAGTTAATGCAGAAATCAGCATGATTAACATGCATTCATATAAAATCTTCCCATTAACCAATATCTGCTGGAGGAACTGAACATTTTTCTTGGCATAATGTCACACACACAAAGATATTTTTAGAATCTGCTGTATGAACTGAGGCCTCGTTCTGTGTTCTCTCTGTGGGGCAGTTTGGATCTACCTGATTCTTTGGTTGCTTCAGTTTGTCTAATAAAGGCCAGATTGTGGGAAACTGGTAGTTAATGTGACCCGTTTGCTGACAGACGTTCCCACCAGTGGTGAAGGACAGGGAATGCTCTATTTTTCCCATCCATAGGAAAAATACTATCAGCTCCCGCAGTGCTCCCGCAGACTCTTTTATAGCAATACTTCCCCTGAGAGAAATAATAACCTCCTGTCTTACTGCTAACATAAGCTGCAATATTTGAGGATATAGGTTCTTTCATTGGTTAGATGGCAGAATGTCAACACATATTTTTCCTTAATTTCGTGATCAAAAACTACTGCAATTTGTCTTTGAAAGTAACTGTGGAAAATCAAATTTACAATAATCATAATGGGGCCTTAAGCAAGTTGTTATTTATACCTTCATCATTGCACCTGCAGCAAGCTACTGTATTGTGGCACAGGTCTCATTGCGAAGATCAGTTATTGATTATGATTAGACTTGGAGAATTCATTGTTATGTGATGATCTCCATTCAGAATGATGCATTTCTTATCCTTATTATCCTAAGATTTTAAAGGGGCTTTTTAAACATGTTATGGCTTTCTTGTATACCATAGGACTAGACAATGACTGAAGCTGACAGATCGTATCCTGTACTATTTCAATAAAATTCAAGACATGTTAATTTAGAAGAGACATAAGAGAAAATATGTGAAATTCTGTGAGTGTGGCGGACTTGTTGACAGTTTCCCCAGAAACGGATGTTCGCGGTGTTGCCTATATCTGGGAGCCAGTCCTTCTGCCTCCAGGAAACTAGTGACTGGGTTCAGCAATACAGACTGGGTCACTTTAAGAACTATCGATAGAAAAAGAAATGTTCCCAAACCATCTGGGCATTCTCAGTACAACTGCATCTTCCACTTGGGTTGTAGTAATGGCGAATGATCGTGCAGTATTATGGATGTTAGTGCTCAATCATGGAAAGATTTAAACGCACAAACAAAATGTAGTCTTAAGACTGCAACAGTTTTACTTGGTCTAGTCTCGTGGACATTTCAAGACCGACCAGGTACACAAGAATTGTACAGTCATTACCACCCACCTGCAAAAACATCTAATTCATCGCATGTATTTACTTTTTCAGCAAAATGACATATTACCTGTCAACTGCCATCTCTGCATACCCCATCACCAAAGTATTGCGAGCAGGTCTTCAATGCGAGCAGGTCTTTGTCTTTATTCAAATCTTGTACTGTTCTGGTTAATGATTGTGCTTTGGTCTTGACTGTTAAAAATAGATGTTTTTCTCATGTTAAGCTGAGATCAGTCTCTCAGGACATTTTTTTCAACTTTAGTCAACTTTGACCAAGGACTGTTCTAGTAGGCGCCACATTGTAACCAGCTTTGTATTTTAAAGTTCCAGACACAACTAGAGAATGGTAGGGACGCTGGAAGAAATTTTCCTTTTGGAATGCTAACATTTTTAGCCTGAAATTATGGGGACAATTTTTGGAGAAAAACTCAGTAAATAGTACATTCCAGTTTCTTTCCTGATAACAAAGCAGCACTAATTACTTGCAGCATAATGCTAAAATACATCATGGCTACACACTGTCCAGAACATAAACAATATTTTTCAAATGCCAGTCGTAATCGTGTGAGGGCGGCAGTCCCAGAACCGTAGCCTACCATATAAACAGGGAACTACAATCAAACCATTCAGCGATGGTAGCTACCGCTCAGTGTTAAGATGTTGCTATTCCGTTCTAAATTACATTTTGTATGATGTTAGGCTGCAGAAATGTAAAACATTTGTCTACCTTAAGCAGATCGCAGAATACCGACATTGGACTTGCGTTTGTGCGTCACTCCCAGAAGAGAAAGGATAGGCTACCCCCCTTTCGAAAATGAAATCAAAACATTGCTAAAATATTAAAATGAGTAGATTTGAACCCTTTGATAAAGAAACATGTTTTATAGACTACTTCTTACGACTAAATAAGGCTACTCAAGTTTTAATTTTATTATATATTTTTTTATATAACCAACTTTGCATTGCAGTTGCAGCCTATAAAAAGTAGGGGGTGCTGCAGCACCCCCACTTCCCGCATCCCTGGAGAATGGTGGTACATGCTGGTGTAAGCATATTGACAGAAGTGTGCCTGCACAGTAGTATTCACAGTAGTATGATCACCTCTCCTGGGGCATCCTGCTACCTGAACAGCAGGTAAGTAGTGAGATCTCAACAGACGATGTAAAGTCAGCACACTGCCTCCTGCCAAGGGCTATGCCTTTGTGGTTCCTACCGCTTGTTGTTTATTTGGATTTGTATATTTTCAAGATACAACTAGAACTCCCCTTCAAAACAATTACTTCAATGATGTGAGAAGAAACTCCTTCTCCAGAACTTTATTCATAATGCACAGCAATCAAGTCCATTCATATCAAAGTGATATTTAAGGCACCCCACACACTACATAAGAAATTCAGTGTAATGTCTGAGAGTGTTTTGTTATAGGTGTTTTTATGGACTTTCTGACGTTGGCTGTTAACCGTGAAATGGGTAAATGACAAGAAATACAAAAATAAACAGCAGCTATACTGTAGCTATATAAAAGTATAAACAGGTATGCAATAAATAAAACATTATTACAGCAAACACAAATAATATAACTTGAATACATGTGGTGGACATGAATAATATGATACGCCATGTCTGCGTTATTACAGTAAGTTGCATACATTACTGAGGAAGGGGACAGTAGAAAGGTCATGAGCAGGGTTTGAACCAAAACGTTACATTTTAATGTAACCTAGCCGCCAGCATGCAAGAAAACCTTTGAACCTGATATACATAGCTCTTTGTTCTATAGAGTTATTATGCACCATAATATTGCTGAGGCACTATCGTTGCTCGCAGTGGGACAGCATGCTTCAGTCAGTTCGATAAAAGTACATCTGTCTCACATGCTGTCTGCTGTATACTGGGCTGCATAGGAACACAATGTCCTGTTGTTTCCACATTGTTACCCAGCTCTGCTTCTTCGCTCATCCATGAACGGTGACAAAAAAACTTCCTGCTGGAGGATGAAAGTTAATCCGCCTAGTGGGATTTCTTCCTCGTAAAAAAATAGAGAAAGGAGAAAAAAATTCATTTAATTTTGGGGAGAGGTTACTGGAAGTTTGGTCAGTCATAGGGGAATACCGACTGAATTTCAGCTTTGAGAAGACCATTTAATACAGTGGGAGAGTTGTACTGAACAATTTACTGTAGAATATATAATATGTCACACTAAAGGGCCGTGGGTAAGTCATTTAAACATGAAAATATAATAACAATTTATGCAAAGCAATTTTAAAGGTATTTCTGAACTGCCACTTCAAAAAGGTACTTTGAATATAGATTTGACATTGACATTCTAAATCTTGCTGTTTGACTTTTTTTAAGCCACTACCGAGAAGACATTTTATTAATTTATCATTATGAGCAGAGTGTGTGTTCAGTGTGGTATGTAGTAAAGGATGACACTCTTGTTGTTTTAATGCTTTTCCCAGGCACATTTACCTGGGTCAGATCACCCCTAAAAACCTCCAATACTGATGGTTTTGGCCATCAGTGATACAAACCTATAGCTTATATTTGCTTTTATCAATCCGCTACACTAAAGTACCTTTGGTAAGAACATTTTGGGCGTGCTATCCTAACCAATATAATTTAGTTTCAACAAGAAAGGTCACACATTGTAAGAAAAACAGGAAAACATTGTTAGAATCCCAGCTGTCATGGGTTCGAGCCCCAGCATGGGCCTTACTGTCAGCATCCTTGAGCAAGATGTCTAACCCCCTACCTGCTCCTTAATACTTGTAATTGTAATCACTGTAAGTCGCTTTGGATAAAAGTGTCTTCTAAATGACGTTGGTGTGAAAAACCTTGCATTTTTGGCTTGTGCAGTACCTGAGCAAAATGTTTTGCCCGCAATCATCATGAAATCCCAGTTAGGAGGAATATATTCACATACGAGCACATGCACACTCCCAATGACCTGTCTACATGTCGTTGGGGACCCTGGTTTATGCTCAACCCGGCTCCTTGTTGCCGAAGGCTTGATTGGTTGGGACATTTTTGGCTATGGTGTGTCATTCATATGACATGAAGACAAATGACAAGTGGTGAAGTGAAGAGGAGGACAAGGTTGTGATGCAAACCTTGCTGTCTCTAGGTGAAAAGTAGCTGTAATGTTTATTAACAAAGCTTTTAATGTTTCCAACAGCTCAGTGTACTGCTGTGTTACAAGACTTTGTTCTGCCTAATTACAATTTATAGACGGGACTTGCTTGAAGACTGCTCTTAGAAAGTGAAGATTCTGGCCCCCACTGTGAATATAGGTGTGTGAGTGCGTGTGTGGGCGTGTGTGTTTTTTGTGCTTTTGTGTGTATTTGACTAAGTGCACTGTCAACCTTACAAGAGGGTCTTTTTACCCACTCAACTGTACCTTCCCTATTCCCCATTAGTGCAGTAAAACGGAAGGGCAAACACCAAGCATTGCAATTTGTCAGCTAATTTTTTTACAATGAGGCTATTTAAAATTAGTGAAATAGGTCTGGCCAGACGCACTGTCTTTACAGAGAGGAGGATCATTTTACTGAATTATTTTCGGAAACGGCTTTCATTTAAAGGAGAGCAATAAACATCAGTGTGCAGACTAGGAGGGGGGAATAGTAGGAGGCGAAATTATATTCCTGAGACATTGTAGATGTGGAAAAGCAGAATAAAACTGTTGGAAGCTAAAAAAGAAAATAAGAAAAACACTCAATAGAAAAGTAAAAAAATAATAAATGATTGCCCTAGGATAAGTGTTCCTGTTCCCTACATGTGCTAGCCAATTTATTTTCAGTGAATAAAATGTGAAAAGTTTGGCAGGAAAATCGGGGGGTCTTTTGCACTGTGACCAGTCCACATATAGTCCAGGTTGGATTTTGTCAGTCCCCAAGTACATGCTGTAATCACCCAGACCTTTCTACACTGAGCAATAAATTCTGTATTTGATACTGTATGTACCTTTGATTGGACTAGAGCTTGGAGCTGCATGTTCTTTACCTGAGTTTCTGCAGATTACTGCATTATCGCACAGTACCACCTCTAGAGCTATAAAGTTGTATCTAATTGAGGCTGTAAATATCCCATACTAAAGGAGTAACTAAATGTTTGTCTCATCCCTGTAGTAAAATTAAATAGACTGCAGCCTCCTACAGACAAACAGAAACAAGCTGGTAAAGAAATTAACAGATGAATACTAAAAGGAGAAACAGAAGCCTGCGGGCTTAATATGAGCTTATAGTTTTTACTGTGCACTGTCTATTTGCACTTGCCCTACTTGACACATATTTTGCTTAAATGCATATCATTGTATGCAAACAATTTAATATTGTACATATAGCAAAGGCTTTATTGTGTTTTGCATTAATGCCATTTCAGTAACTACCACTATTGATCTCCCCAAGATTATTTGTAAATTACATGGCATTAAGCATGAGATTGTGAATCCTTTTTTAGTTGTCATTGTCTTAAGCAAACATTCTTTGGGAGGACACATTTTATTATGGAGAAAAACATTTCAGTAGACCTACTAAGTAATTGCTGTAACGGAGTTGAGTCGAGGGTGGAAAGAGTGCAAGCGCAGAGACACCAGAGACGGCTGACGACTGTTCAAAAGAGCGTATGCTCAGTCATTTTTATAAGATCATCCAACAACGTGGGTACAATTCCCCTCATCTGCCCTCCCGCTTATATAGCCGCTTAAGGAGGGTAGATGAGAGGATTGGAGACAGGTGTGTTGGTGCGATTGGGTGCATTGGGATTATGGACGGCCAATGGCCGGTGGCTTAAAACACTGGCGAGCTCGACTGGGGGAGGGCGGCGGCTCTGGTTGTTACAATGGCCTTGTGTACAGCTATTCAGTGGTCAGTGAGCTCAGATGATGGGATCAGAAGCTGGGATGAGTTATGCTAGGCTCCTTTTCCATGTCAGATGACATGATGAAGGTCATTTGTCTTCCGTCACGCGCCAGATTTGACCACAACTTGTTTTGGGTTCTGTCAAGTACTGTGTCTGGAGAGTTAACATGTTAGCTAGCACTGAACATTTTCAGATGATTTATTCAACCCAATATAGCATGCTGTCAAAACGTATCAGAAGTCTGGTATGATATCAGTGCACACTAAAAAGTACAAGTAACTAATCAGCAGGTATAACCTGAATCACTATTAGTTACAGTAAATAGGCCCATGCACGTTTACAATACAAGCCATGAAATTGCTTTAATGTAAGCCTGCCACACACTGCCACAATTGGTTAGGTTTTATGTTTGTTGATGAAGCTGAAAAACTGAGAAATCAGTCTGCATGTTACTGTTGATGTCCCTGGTCAGAGAGGAAACATGAGTATCTGTACAGCCATTTAATGGAATGTGGTGATAGCCCGCAATTTTGTCTTGAGCCCCTAAACGTCCTCCATTTCTTGGATTCCCTCTACGTTATTATTATGCCCCCGGGAGTGTGGGGCCTAGCGGGTACCAGAAGCGATGCAGGTTTGTGACGGTCTTCATCTACATGACAGTCCATGTCTCCAGATAAGGATGTATTTCTCTCCTGGGGAGGGGGTACATCTAAGGAGGAGGCCTGTGGAGACAAGTTTTTTTGCATGGCCAGAAAGAACAGCCACTGTGATGTTGATGAAATACTAACATGTTGGGGTTTAAAAGGAGCATTGTGAAAATTTCTGCTTCGAAAGAATCTAAATAACATGCTATATACTGCATTACCTCAACCCTTGTTAAGGGCTTGTTTAGAGAGCTGTCTGTCAATTGAGAACTCTTACTGAAAGGTTTTCTTCAAATTAAATTCAACCAGGGCCATGCTTCCCAGAAAAGAAAATGAAACAGATGACGTTTTATACTTCTTCTTATACTATCATATATCATTTATAATATTCTTATCTGAAATTATTTTGCATTGAGTTTACTTTTCATGTAAGATAAGATAGGCGGCCATCTTTCTTTCATGCAGATAATTTGGAACTGAGCCTTCCTCTATTCCTGGTTGCTGCAGTGCTGCAGCACATCTCTGCGGTCTCTCCAGGCCTATAGACTGCACCTGACATCTCTTCATTAAGTGACCCCAGCTGTGTCCAGACGGTCCCCATGTCCAACACACACTCCTTGTGCGTCAGCTCGACATGCGAACAAGCCCGGATCCCACTTGGGAGGAAGTGGAATGTTTTTACAGGGAAGTTTGGGATTAGAACACCCTCTACGACTTTTTTTTTCATTCAATCCCTTGGCAGCTCAACCTCAAAGCCGTTTTTTCCCTCACAAGTAAGATGTTGACATTGTTGATAAATGAGCTTTGTCCCGCACAGAGCCGTACAAACTGCCCTCACTCACAAATTATAGTACAGTGTGTCCATGATTTGAGGCCCAGCAGGTTCTGTATCCCACTGTGTCTTGGAAGCAAGAACCTCTTCAGGACCCTCCCAGGGTTTAGTTGTCACAATAATATTTACTGGGAATGAATACACTGAGTATTGTAATACTTTCGACTGTTGATAGCTTTATTATCAATAACGGGAATTTGCCAAGGCATGTCAGTAGCATGGAAGGAAGGTCTTTATAGACCTGTTCTTATTTTAATCAAATACTCCATACACTTGTCAGTTGGAATATTCCAGCGCTGACATTATCTCGTGAGGTTCGTGAGGTTTTTTGCAAATTAAACAACCCCCACATAGCCTATCATTGCTATTAGCTTCGAATACCGGCAGTGTAATCTACCCATGGCGCTCTTATCTATTGTGCCTTTGTATGTGCAATATGTGTATATGAGTACTGTGTGTACGAAGAGAGAGAGAGAGAGAGAGAGAGAGAGATGGATATTCCTTTTCATACTGGAGGCCCTAAGGGAACTTCCCCATATGATTATTTTTCCTAACCCGGATGAGAGGCTGCTGATAACGTTCAGTGTGTGGGCACCAGCAGGGCAGGTGACATTAAAGACAACTTAGAGGAAGAGGAAGTCAGTGAGTAGCGCAGGGGAGCACATTAGCGCTAGCGTGGCGGGCCGAGGAGAGCCAAGAGAGAATGCACACAGCCGCTGCTCACACACAGACCAAAGGCGTGGAATGTATGTGTGCGTGTGTGTGGTAAGCTGTGCCATGTCCGCACTTGTATCCATTTATGCTAATGTGTGTGTGTGTGAGATTGGCATAGTGGTCTGTTTCCCACCTGGCCAGGGCAGTAGTGAGTCAGCAGCGGTTTGAGGGTGAGTTGTATCCCCCCCATCACACAGCTTGAAGTTGTGTTAACCTTTAAAACAAAAGGCTGTGACGTGCGCAGGCTTTTTGCTAATCCTGTGCGGAAAGCTATTTGAATGCCGTGTATTCTTCTTGCTGCTATGAAAAACGGATTTTACAAATGTGCGACTGTGTTCCATTGGGAAACTGTTTCACCAGCTCTGTTAAATGTAAGCACATAATGGTTCTACAGTATAACACTTACAGCCAATACAGTTTTTGTCACCGTAATTGACTTAGGCCACAATTCAGGACCTTTTCACAGTTTAATTGGTCCAGCATACAGGTGTGAATCGTCAAAATATTTTTCAGATTCAAGATTTGTGTAAATCAAAAACGGTCAGTTTTTTGCTAACATTATATTATCTTGTCACAGCTGGTCACAGTCACATACTGTATCGTGTCCTACAACAACATAGTTTCAAATGGCAGTTAACTATTTTGGAGCTAAATGCTTATTGAAAAGATCATCTTGCCCCTTTCTCTGGACAGCTCTTCACTGTGTGGGTCAAAACCCCAGGAGCAGGAAGTGAAGTTTGCTCCCTGACTGTTGTGGTGGCCAACGCTGGTACTGCAGCCAAAGAAAATTTCCCATTGATGGCCTTTATAAATCACGCGCCTCTATAACATGCTGCACTCATGCAAAAGCAATTCGTTATATTTTTTTAATTTAATGTGAGTAAGTCACAAGTCCAGGAGAGCTTGATGTGCGAGTTTGTGGTGGTTCATGGTGGACGCACGCTAGAAACGGAAGACACTAATGCACATGCACAGAATCTCACAGAACTCGGACGGAAGTCAGGAGAAGAATTCACTTTTCAATTAAATGAATGTCCGCCATTTTTAAGTACCGGATCCAGTTCTTCTTCAGCATAAACACAGACAGGATGTTTTGATAGCATTTTAAGAGCCACATACATGGGCTCCTGCAGCATCTGCTGTGTACTGCTAACTCAAAGGCAACACATCTGCTGTGTGACTGTACACAGTCTGATATCGATGTGCTTTCATTGATATCCTGTCTTGTTTCTAAGCACAAATACTATTAAAAAAAAACATGTTTGACATACAATATCAAAGCGTATCTCGTTAACTCTGGAACAGCACAATCAGTTTGTCTAAAACTGGTAATTTTGGTAATATATCTAAAGGAATACACAAATTAGCAAAACAATGTTTTCTGATACGTCATTTCCCTGATGGCACAATATTGGCACAAAATTTAAACAACCTGTTTTCAAATGGCCCTAAAGTGTGCATCTTTACGCAAACCTTATGATGGGGGTACTTTGGGCACAACTGCTAGTGTGAAATTTAGAGGAGCTAAACAACCAGCCTCAGACTAAATATTTAAGAAAAGCCATACAAACACCAATCTGGAAGATTCAAATCAGCATTCCTGCACGAGACTTAAACCCATTACAAGTTGCATGTGGCGAAAGGTCTGATGTGAACTCTATGGCCATTTCCTCCTGACAGAATAAAGCCTGCACTGTCATGTAGGTGCATCTCTCATTTCAATGACATCACCTAGGCAGTCTCATAGACGTTCGCAACAACAGTCTTTCTACACCTGAAGAAGTTGTCTTTCAGTTTGGCTGTGACTGCTTCTTTTATGTGTGCATGGAGTCCAGAGGAAGTGATTGCAGCGGGATGATTGCATTAGAATTCTTCAGCCTGTTGTAAGGGACCACACAAGCACTGCATGGGAAAAAGCTCCTGTCAGTAGAATTAAAACTGACAAGTGGTGTTAAACAATGGTTTCAAGATAGACCATAAGGTCTAAAGTCCCAAAACAAATAATACAAGACACACAATAAAATAAAGAGAATTATATCAAAGTCTGGAACCTATAATGGCAGCCATGCTAGTCTTCCTGACAGAGGCAACCAAAGAGATGGTTTACACCTGTCTGGAATCAGACAGACATGACGCATTAGGAAAGTTTTGGGTTGACGAAACTGTTGTCCTGATGGTGTTGACAGTCTTTTCTCTGAGCCACCAGTTAACAAGCCTTGGCATTGTACCTTGCCTTAAAACCTTTTTCTAAAATGTTGTGATCTGAGTTATTCCATGTTGCGTTGACACTCATTAAAAAAAAAAAAAGGTTAATCATGAAGGCAAAGCAATTTAACTATACTGTATACTGTAAGCTAGAAAACAACTTTAATTCCCACATTTCACTTTAGGATCAAGGAGGAGCCCCTGTAGGCCCTATACCTGTACTCCTGGTGGCTCAAAAATATGTTGTGGCGTAGATTTATAACATTTAATAAACCTACTTAGTTATTTGGTCATATTTTTGACATGACCGACAATACAAAAGAGCTGGGTAGGGAAGGGTGTGTGTTTGTGTGTCATGTCCGGCTGAAACCAACCGCTGAGATGCAGTGAAACACAGACATGGCCCAGCCCAATTATACAATGAACACATCCTTAGAGATGGCCTGTGTTTACTGCCAGGTAGTCAGGGAGTCCCCCGCAGTCAGCCAATCAGGAAGGGCAATATTTGCTTTGGCTGTGGAGGAGGCCTCTAATCAGATCTCTATGACATGTGAGTCTAGTCCTCTCTGCCATGCCACTTTCTCCATCCTGTATCTTCTATTCACTGCTCCCACTTTAAACCTGTGTCTTCCTGTCATGATTTATGGGGTTCTCAGGATGCAAAAATCAGCTGGATATAGACAGTGACTGAGCACAACGCATAGCATTACCATTAACAGTTGGTAATGCTATGCCCAAAATGCTCATTGGGCAATTTGATGGGATTAACTTTGTAAAGAGACTCTCTTCTATTTTTCTGCTCTGTAAGAATCTTACCAAACCTAGATGTATCTAAAAGAGATCAAATCTGGGTGGGCAAAATGAGCAGCTACTGTCCTTGAGCAGGGCACTTCACACCTAACTGCCTCTGTGGAGTTGCTCAGCAGCAAACAGTAGCAGACTGCAGTTGCTGTATACTGCAGCTCCTAGACGGCTGTTACTGTGTTGTGTTCGATTTGTGTTCGGAAGAACCCTTGTGTTGAATCCAGTGTTACAAATACGTTTTAAAACTTTGAGAGCGACTTTTACTCCTCTCTACTCCTTCCCCTGCAGCGATCCTAGGCTTGCATCATAATCTACCCTTCCCCTATAGCACATGTACAGTTGTTTAGCTATCGAGGAGTGTACCCTTTAAAAGGAATGTGGCTTTAAAGAGCACTAACAAAAATGGCCATGGAAAAATGTTCCTAAAATACATGTTCATTTCTTTTTCCTACTGAAATCATATAAACCCCAGTTATCCTCGTTCTCCCTTTTTCTTTCAGCCCATGGTCACAACATGCAGCATGTGGGCAGACAAAGTACAGTAGATCGCTTGCTTTTGGACCGGATTTCGATGGCAAATTGCCACATGGTCTGTCTTATCTGATTTCACAAGGCTGTTGTTGTAATGAAACACCAGCAGAGAGGGGCCAGCAAAGGTAAAGATGACACAAGCACAAGACATCCATGGCACAATCCATCCTTTATTTCTCTTGACTTTTCCACACTTATCACTCCAGGAAGTAGCCGGGCATGTGAGGGCTGGATGTGGGCTGAGGTAACCTCTCTGAGTGATGCATCCCTCCGCTGAATTGTGCATTGTGCTCCAAAATGTCTGAGCAATTGCAATATGCTATGCAATATAGAGACAACAATGGTGCATTAACTTCAAAAGTTTTATATAGAAAGATTATGACATGCTTGTATTAAGAGTGGTCATCATTAAATTATTAAAGGATGAATCCCTCCACACTTCTGTGTGTACTAACCAGGTAAATCAGCCGGTGGAAATAAAAACCTGCACACCACTGGACATTGCAAGTGATGCTTTAGTGGGCTTTAGTGCCCTGGCATGGTTGTATTGGGTATTGCACTAATTTTGTCATTACTTCCTGTTTTCCTTCCTTGACTTTTTTTTGTCAACAACCTAATTATATGCAGGCATAATTTCTAATCAGATAAATGATGTTTAAACCACAGAAGATAATAATCTTACATAATTTCTAAACTTAATTGTGTTTTAAAACGACTTCCCCCTAAAGCCTAAAGGCATGGGAGTTTAGCATTTTCTGACACTGTCCAAAAGTTATGTAGAAACCTGTGGCTCTGGTGTAAGTGAAGTTGGTCTGGAATAGATGTCTACTGCATTTTTAACATTCTCCTTCAGATTGAAAATGAAATTAGTGGTTGAATTTAATGGAAAGTAACAGTGATGGTTCGAATTATGGTTTGGACTAAATGATGGGTATCACTCATGTCCATAAAACTGAGGTTTAGTTACATGACAAATCTAGATACTGTATAGAACAAGTAATAAAGCTTTCTTCCAAATCTGCCAGAATTTGTTATTATTACTATTTTTATTATTATTATTAATGGCATATAAATTATATGATCTGAGTACATACAGTACTGGCCACTTGGGGAATAGAATAAAAACATGGGTCCTTGGTATTGCACACACAATAAAGGGCGTGTGTGCTTTGTCCAATCATGTTACTCAGATTTGCATCCAAACTATATGGTGTTGGCAGTTCTGAATGTACAGTAGTTCCTCTTGAAGTGATATTGAACCCTTAACTGTATAGCGTTCTTACCTCAATATACTGTAAGAACATGCACTTAGAATTCAGGATGGAATATCCCTTTGGTCGTTATATTTAATATCTATCATTTTTGTTTCAGCCTCCGCAGGCTTCCATATTATCTACAGTAAACTCTCGAATGTGGTCTCTTAAATATAAAACAGAAAAAGCGTATACCAGGATACCGTTTAACCAGCACCGAAGACATGTTATTGAAAGTTTTTGAGACTTAATGGAACCCAATGCCAAATGCCAATGCCACTGCTGAATATTTTATCCTGAATGTCAGCGTATGGATATTTACGAAAACCCTTGACTTCCTTACCTCAAGTTCAATATGACTTTAAGAGAAACTACATTCTGAGGAACTACAAATTTAGAACCTATTTAACTGAGGGACTGAGGGATAATTCTTCAAGGCAAAACACTTACACTGGTAAATTCCCAGGTGCTATGCATGTTTATGCTACATATATAATATGTTATGTTATTATAGCTACCACATCTTATCCCACTCAGTGACCGAGTGCTACTTTTACATGACGTGGCTGTCTTTTCAAGTTCATCAGCGCACCGTTTTATCTCTTCACAGGCAGGTGAGCATCTTTGGTTCTGTCCCTCACAGTCTTCAGAAAGTTCATGATGCCGGAGCCCCCCGTGCCCCTTTCCTCTAGCGCCGTGGGGGCCCTGGTGACCGTCTCCCCCTCTTGGGCCTGGCCCCGCTCGCGCAGCTGGCGGGCGCGGGCCGCTGGGACGACGATAAAGCGACTGACTACGCTGAGGTGGTAGTTCCGCAGAGCCAACAGCTGGGCGACGGAGAGCTCGAAGGCCCGGCCCAGACGGGGCTCGCCGGGCCGGTCCTGGACGAACCTTCTCAGAGAGGGTTCCAGCGAGATGTCCTGGATCAGTTGCCTGTGGGCGGGTGGCATGTAGCTCCTCATGCGCCCCAGAAATGCACCTGCAGAGGAAAGCAGTGTTGGTACAGGGAAATGAGCAAATATTACTTTCCCATCAGCGCCGGTAGGGCTCTGCCTCTCACCACTTTGTGCTTCATGTGTGACTCCCAGGAGCTCATCAAAGCAGTGGAGCAGACTGCTCTGGGCAGCGCTTCCTCCAGAAAATTCCATTGGTTGTGTCTGGACACCCTCGTACACCAGCCCCTTTGGCATGCAGGGGTTGTCTTTCCATCTAACCACCATGACCGTGTGCATGGACAAACGCATGCACAGACACATACACACACACGCATATATTACTTTATATACATATTCAAAATAATCATTTTGCTATTATTATTATTATTATTTTATAAATTCGATGGAAAGTCTAGTCTACTGAACTGTGAGCAGTAGAAGAAGTCTATTTGTACCCAGATAGAAAGATCCTCATAATCCCATAGAAGACAGATGGCTCCACACATGCTGAAAAAAGAAAGCATGTTAACTCTGTGAATATGGCTACTGTGTCTCTACAGTGTTTCGGTTATTACTTTGCATCAGTTTGAGTGCGTCGGTCATGCTCTGTATTGACTGGCTTATGTCCTCTAGTGCATTGGCCACCGCCTCGACCTCACCGCACCTGACCCCATTGATCACCGTAGGAATACACTGGGAACACAGATTGATTCATGTTATCATCCCTGAAAAAATACCCTGTAAAAAATTTTTATTTGGCAAAAACGGTCCCTGTTAATGAATACATAGACATTGCATGGGTGTGTGCATGTGCATGATTGTGTGCATGTTCTTTGACCAATGGTGTGCCTCGGATTCACAATCAAACAGAACGAGGCTGCAGCTTTTGCTGAAAGTAGTACCTCTTAACTGAGTGATTTCATGGTGATTGGAGGTAAAACCTTAAACATAAAACAATAGATGTTAAGGTTTGAAAATATGTATCTTTAATTATGCTCAGATTTTATGCATGTACTATATGCTCCCTTTCAAACACCCTTCTAAAAAAGGGAGGTTTTAAAATGCTTATGAAATCTCATAATGGTACTAGATTTTACACTAGACACTACCACTTGAAACTGTACAGCAATCTATATGGCAATTAGCCAATGACTACTTATCATCTGCAGTGCTGTATCTGCCTGGAAAACCATCAATGCCTGTGCCAATGTTTATATTTCCTGTCTTTGATCTTGTTATTTAGTTAAAAATTAAGCAACAGTTAGACCTTGAATGTTATCTATTCATGGGTGCATATTGATTGAATCAGATCATTTGGGATCTTTACCCTCAGTGCTGGAACTGCAGCCAGCTCCACAAGCAGAGTGACCATGAAAAAACCCCGGACACTGTCCCCACCTGGAAGGGTGACTAGCAGCTCCAAGTTCCTGGATGACGCACAGAATGCAGGGACCTTTGGCACCATCCGGCAGCAGAATTTACCAGAATACTACGCTACTTACGGCGGGGATGAGGTTAGTGTCTTTATGCTGATAATACTGTACTTACTTCATGTCGAAAGGCCTGGTGCAGAACAGGGCGGATGAACATGGAATAGAAATAGGAAAGATTATTACCTCAATTATACAGTACTTACAATGGATACTGAAAATGATTAGATTTAAATGAGTACTTTGTAACATTGGATACGCGCAATGTATGTGATTAAAAATAAAAGTCAATGAAATTAGAAAGCCTAGTAGCATAATAAAATAACTAAATAATTGTGAATAAAGTTGATAGGAGTTATCTCCACAAACATCTATATGCAGAGTGCAATTTAGGGCAGATTGAGTTGTTACAAATGACACCTTAAAGAGAATAAGGTGTCTTACCAGACTAAATAACCTTACCCATCTGGATCCTTCTTCTTCCAATTGGCCAATACAGCATCAGCGTGGGTAAGGATTGGAGGAAGTCCTAAGCGCTGTGACACCTCCCAGAATGGAATGGCCAGGTTACAGGGCAGCGTCTTAAATTCAATTAAATTCTAAAATGTGGGTCGTTGACACACTGTACTTCATTCACATGATCCATGTGTTTTGTGCTAAATTTGCCAGCCAGACACTTTTTGCCAGTGGGCCTGGCTAAACAAAATGAGATCACAATGGTAGCTTAGCGTAAACAAGAAATAGAACAAATTACTTACGACTCATTGTAATGGGAAGTGGGGTCATGCTGATATAAAACAAGACAGAGAGGGAGAACACAGTATACAGTACAGTTAGAAATACATAGGTAGACACCTCAACCGTATCATTGTCTCCTTCTTGCCAGACGTAGCCCATGGTCATAACACTCAAGGCCAGGTGGGCTAGCCGCAACTCCCGATGTCTTTCCAGAAACTGGCTGCTCAACACCGGCATCTAGCAATGGGAAGCATTGTTAGAGAAAAATGAATAGGCTAGTGTTCTCACATTTGTAAACACACTTTCTCTGAATCTCCAGTTAAAGTTTATGGTCATGACCTCCTGTCTTGGTAAGGGTCACAACTTGTGTTTTAAAGGTTTCTTATATTTTAGTTGAGCTTGATATATGTGCACTCAGAGAGAGAAAAGGGAGAAACACTGGAGACTTGTTCTGTTATCTTATCTCCAACACATTGTGAAGGAAAGCAGAACATTGTCGTAAAACACAACCATACATACACACACACACACACCAAAAACCTATATAAACCAAGGTATGGAGGCAGGACCTTGTTCTTCCATGCTCATTGCTGTGTTGAACCCAAAATGCATTTTGATTAAAGGAAACTGCTGATCCAAGATCTTGGTTGTATCTTTGGACTTTAGAATCTAACAATTTGGGGGCTCGTCCGGGATCCCAAAAGTCCGTCAAGTCTTCTCTGTCAGGTACGAGTACTGAGGGATATATAAATATATTCGCTGAGGAATATATTAAGAGAGTCCTAGGGAAAATATATACGCGAAGGGATAAATAAATATATTCGCTGAGGAATATATTAAGAGAGACGTCTCTAAAGAGTTCAGGGAACTCGGGAAGTTCAGGGAACTTCAAAAACAACAATAGCTCATTTTTTTTCAGAATATGCTCGCTGAGGAGTATATTAAAGAGACCGGGTCTCTAATGAATTCAGGGAATTCAGGGAACTTCAGGGAACTTCAGAAAAAGTGAGAAATTGTTGTTGTTGTGTCTGTGAGTTATAATAATAATAATAATAAAAATAACAGGCCTAATATGATATAATATAATATAAAAATAAATAAATAAATTTAAAAAAAGAGAATAAAGTTTCAAGCTTAAATTAATAACTTTAATAAATAAAATAGAATTAAAAAAAGGGAAATTGTTGTGATCCAACTCCTGAATTAAAAGGAGATGGTAAGTACATGCAACAGAGGCATGGTGAGGGATCATTGTAAAGAAACAATGTGTAAAGAGAAATGGAAAAGGCTATGGAATGTGTTTAATATGATTGGGAGAAGCACAGAGAAGGCCGGAAGGTAAAGAGAAAAAATAAGAAACAAAATGAAAGAACATCTGATACTGTTGAGTTTTAGATGAATTGGACGAGACAGAGATACCAGGACGGCATCCGACTCCACAGCCAGCGGCTGGACTGGCTCCACCACCTCTGTATGAAGTTGCTTAGCCCACCGCGCCACTGACAGATCAACTACTGCCAGGAACACAGCACCTATACCCATGTGTGAATGAACTGAGACATAAAAACACTGAGACATAAAAACACAAGTTCCAGGAGCCTTTTGTGAGTCCACCAAAGACAAGAAGAGGGACTCATTATGGACTTTTTATCTGCCTTGACTACACCTTTAACCAACAAGGATTCTGAAAATACACTGACGGTTCCGACATATCCAATGATTGAGATGCCTAATCCCAATCTGGCACCTGGAGGAAATGACACTACTATGTGGATATACCGCGCATGGACACAAAATGACATAAAGCAAGTTACTGCAGGTATCCCACACCCAAAGGATGGTGCAGCTGAGTGCATCTGTCATTTCAGAAACCTTATCAGATCCTACCTGCCTACCTTGTTGGAATTTGAGAACTGTTTCAGAATGGTGATAGGACTTGACTGGTGTTTAATACAAGGAGACTGGAGAGCAGTAAACGATCAAGGTGCTGACATACTCTATGCAGAGGGAAATGACAATCCCTATGTAGGGCGTGTTGACGGTCTCCTCAACCGCATACATCTTCATTTTCAAGACTGCGCTGATTATACCAAAATTACAGAATGTACACAGAAGAGTGAAGAAACAGTTCTGCAATACCTGGCACGACTGAAAGAAGTGTTCCAGGCGTACAGCAGCATGACTCCACCAGCAGTCTGGGTGGATAATAGCTCGTATGCACAACAACTCAAGAATGCGTTTTTAATTGAGGTACATATTTACCAAGGAGAAAGAGGCAGAGGAAGGGGAAAAAGCAGAGGAAGATGGAATGGAAGAAGAGAGGACAGCTGTGTGTAAAAAAAAGACCATTGGGCTCGTACCTGTCCTAACAAATACCAGGACAAGAGAGGAGGAGGAGGTGGACCGGATAACCATGCCTGACTGACTGACTGCAAATCAGGTGATGTAGAAACAAAAAAATAATGATCACACCACACCAGAGCAGGGTAGTGAGGAAGTGATTAATCTGTGTGATGCTTATGCACTTATGACTTCACAAATTGTGCATAATGTTACTCTAAATGTAGGAGGTTGTCATGTTGATTTTATCTGTAATACTGGTGCCAGCAGGATAATAATTAAATGGGACAATAAACCCCGGGGTCTAAAATTAAATTAAATTTAAATTTAAAAAAATCTGTAAAAAGGTCTAAAATTGTCAAATGTAATTGTTTTTTGTTGTTTTTGTCAAATTGGAGAAAATGTAAAATAGGTTTTTACAGAACCAGTATCAATAATTAATACAGATACTGGCAATGAAACAAAAGATAATAAAAATGTGTGCAAAGAGTTGTCCAGTTAACTTATTGTGCTGAAAAGTGATGCATGCACTATAGGGATAGGATTGGCACCTACAGTTAAGGCTTAAAACTAACTCGAAGTGTAGAAAATTCCTGTGTCCTACAGGGAATAAGAGTTCCAAATTATTACTATTCTGTAAACCTTATCTCAAGTGGTTCATTGATTATTAATAGATTATTTAATAAAAAAGACAAAAGTGGTAATTGTTGTGGAAGGCTCGAACAATAGGCTGTCTTTTGGTTAAGTTTAATAAACACTTTTGGAAAAGTGGACACAAAAGAGTTCAATGTTAGAGTGATGCACACCCCCGTGTATGCTGCGGGGGTGCGCATCACTTTTTGGAGAGAGAGTAAGAAAGGGAGGGCTTTCTACTCTGCCTGGTTCAGAGATGAGGTCAAACAGTTCAAACACACACAAGGCTATCTCTCCACCTAATTGTATACAACTCATAGGGGCTCTACAGCTAAATAAAAAAATGCAGAAGACCTGCATTGCACAATGTACTACAAGCATAGTCCAGGTCCTGATAAAAGTATGAGGACTGATTTTCCAAAATAACATTTATTTATTTATTTCGGAATATTAAAGAAGGACTTAAACAAAGACAACCTTTGAAAGGGGCCTGAAGGGAAAATATAAGTTTTACCTCATTCATTATTTAGGTATGCGGCTTTGTTTAGACACGGGATAACCCACATCTAAAAAGGAGGGATGTTAGACCAAATAAATAGATGCTTTAAAACATTTGGCTTTATTAGTTATTTAAAAGAAATTGTGTGACTTTGTGAAGTCTGAGCAAAATGTAATCCACAAGGGAATTACAGACACCCTCCAGGGAAATGTCCAGAACCAACATCTCCTTTTCAACATTTAACTATGGATTTAAGAGCTAACACCTTGTGAAGGGAAACGGTACTGTCTAGTGGTAGTTGACATATTAACACGCTGGGTAGAAGCTTTCCCAACAGCAAAATAGGATGTATTGACAGTAGCAAAAGCTCTACTAAGGGACATTATTCCTATGTTTGGAATACCAGAAGTCCTATACAGTGATAATGGAAGTCACTTTGTGAACTCAGTGATAAAGGACCTACACCGTTATCGCTCTTTCCCACCTGGCCATATCCTCTTTTGAATTCCATGCTGTCTCCATCACCCATCCTGTTAGGCTTACAATTGTCGTTATCTACCGTCCCCCGGGCCAGCTTGGAGTCTTCCTAGATGAGATGGATGTCCTCTTAAGCTCCTTCCCCGAAGATGGAACACCAATCACGCTCCTCTGTGATTTCAACATCCCCCCAGAGAAGCTGCACTCATCTGACTTTCTTAATTTCTTTTCTTCCTTCGACCTCAAGCTCTCACCTTCTCCACC
>JAODLI010003103.1:0-10096 GCA_027575585.1 Percopsis omiscomaycus | reverse complement strand
ACACACACACACACACACACACACACACACACACACACACACACACACACACACACACACACACACACACACAATACCAGCGTCACACACACTAACAGGAGTTGCTTAACTTACACACCACAAACACACGCAGAAGAGTGTGATATGTAATGAAGCAGGGTTGATGTGTATGCGTGTGCTATGTGTGGACGGACAGAAAAAACAGCTGAGGTAACCCAGAGTAATCCCCCAGACAGTCCTAGTTGACCCTGTAATGAACACACAGTCAACCGAGGCAAGACGGCTACTGCAGCCACAAAGCAGAGAGACTACCGGTGTTGTTTGGCTCAGCCTCTCTCGCCTGGTTTTCTGGCTGGCGGGCTTTCCTGCCTGCCTGCCTGCCTGCCTGTCGGCCTGTCTGCTAGACTCATCAGCCACCCTGTCACAGGGTTTACTGGATGGGCAATCACTGAGTCCTTCCATGTGGACTCACTATTAACCCCTCCTTTCCCCTCACACACTCTCTCTTTCTGCTTTCGTCTGGAGCTCTCTCCCTCTCTCCCTCTCCCACTCCCTCTGTCGCCGTCTCGGTGTTTATATGTCTCCCTCTCCCTCTCTCTCTCTCTCCCTCTGTCTCTCTCTGTTCCTCTCTGATACTGGAGTTTGTTGGGTACACACCGAGTTTACGACCCAGTTAGCCTTAATCAAAACAAGGCAGAGCGAGCGTGAGACAATGTGTTCTTTTGTCAGGAGCCTGTGCCTTTGTTTGCTTGTCAGAGCCAGATCTATATTTAGATTTACTATACGGACAAAAAAGTGCCTTGCAGATCCCATGTCAGACCGTGCACAGTTGTGTCATGTGTGACAAAAAAAAAGATCTTGCGTTCTTGGAAGTAAGAATCTACATCCTATTTCCTCAGCTAGCCTGGTTAAAACCATCCTGATTTTGCAAGATCTGCCTCTTTGATTTGCTCTGCTTAACATATTAGCCTGGGAGCGAAGTTGAAAACTGCTTGTCAGTCGGGTAGAGAACCAACAGCCAATGACAGGTGGGTAGTTCAGTTGGTGCCGACAGCAATTAAGTGCCTGTGTTCAGAAAATCATTCCCACGTGGGTCTCGTCTGCGAATAATTTGACTGACACCTATTGGTTTCAATTGAGAGTTCCCAGACTGATATGTAAAGCAGAGCAAATCAGAGTGGCAGAGCTTGCAAAATCAGAATGGTTTTAACCATTTAAAAGCATCTGGGCTTCAGAAACAATGAGGTCAACTTCTGTGTCACGTATCCCTAAGTTTTAATTTTATTTATTTTGCAATTCTTAATCTAGCAGAGGTGGACAAATTATTCCATTTGGTCTTGAAATCCTTACCAGGTATTTGCTCCAACCATGAATAGCTCTCCAGCAAGGAAAGGAAAATCATTAGTTAAATCAACTGTTAAAGTTACAAGAATGGAGTAAAAACTTTTCACTTTCTAGACCTTGCTTTTCCGCCTCGGTCAACTAGGGGATCCATAGTATGTGTCCAGTGGTCTGACATTTTCAAAGTTATATTTTTTGTTCCAATTATTTCTTGTCATATGTTATAGGCGGCGTTGCCTCACATTTGGCACATGTGCCGTGTGAGGGGGGGCAGTATAATTTTGAGCTATTAAGCGGAAGGGTTTGTGGCTCCAGAAAGTTTGTGGGACATCAGTTTAAAGTGTCTCATGGGCTCTGCCCCTCCCAAATATCTCCTCTCTCCAGACACGGGGGTTAGAAGTACGGTGGAGGAGACAACTGAGTGTTTCCATGGACGAGGGGAAGGCTACAGGGGCACAGTTGACGTGACTCCCACTGGACTGACCTGCCAACGGTGGGACTCTCAGTACCCCCATAACCACACATTCACACCTCAGGACTACCCCTGCAAGTGAGTCACACGCACACATACACAAACACACACGAGCACACATGCAGGTAGACATGTACTGTACAAGCACAAATCGTAATACCTATTTCTGTGTGCCACAGAGACTTGAGAGAGAACTACTGCCGGAACCCAGATGGCCAGGATTTCCCATGGTGCTTCACTACTAACCCTAGGGTGCGCACCATGTTGTGTACCAACATCCTTCAGTGTGGAACCCAGAACTCACAACCTGATGGTGAGGAGAGTCTTTAGTTATTATAGTTAATTTGAAAATGTAGGCTAAAGAGACATATAAATGGACAGACAGACAAATGGAACAATGGACGGACTGATGGATTGATTTGGCATATAATGTTTTTTGGACCTGCTGGTAGAGACTGGCATTGTGTGTCCGGCATTATCTGCAAAACTACTATTAGAACACTTTGTTTCCTGTACAACTCAACATCTTCAGGTCTCACTGGACAGGCAAAGATAGGGATTAGTGCCGGATGTTTTTTCTGGAATAGTAAGAGATCTGAAAGTAAAATGTGTCTCTCCATGGTTGAATACACATATTGTAATTTATCTTGGGATCTTTGGGATATTTCTGTGAGATGGTGTGGGCTGGCAGTGGGAATATGAGTTTTTCTCTGAGGTTGTGTTGTGGTCTACTCTGGAGGGATGAATCTGTTCCCACATGTAGATGAAACGCAGAGTGACGGACATTTTGAAGACTTTATTTACAGCCCATTGTGGGCTTTTATTTACTCTGTAATAGCAATATTACAGACCTCACCAGAACCACAGTGGTTTGGGATCCATGGGGTTCTCTCTTTCCTCTACCTATATTTGACTAGTCTTCATATATTTAGATTGTGTATAACTAAAGTAATGCTTTATAGTGGAGAACTCAAAGACTATTGTGGTGGAAGACTGTCAACCTTAAGTGATGTCTTGTGTGTATTAACAGTGCTATTTTGTCTGTGTTTCAAGACTGCTATGAAGGCATTGGGGAGGATTACAGAGGAGAACAGTTTCGAACTAGATCCAACCTGCCTTGTGCCCCCTGGGGAGATCACAGCAACAGGTAGGCTGATTGAACCGTAACCTTAATGAACACTTGCTCTATCAACAACAGCTTCAACATCAGTTGAGATATCACATAGGTCTTGCAAATGTGGATTGAATTGCTGGTGTCCGGCAGCCAAGACTTCAAAGCGTGCGACCAAAGGAAATCATCAGAGGGTCCTAAGTGTTCCCTGTCCGCCAAATATGGCCCCAATGCTGTGGCTAAAATAATGCCCAGGCTTCGTTAATTCTAACTTCATGTTAAACTGTTTTAAGTGGGCCTGTGTGGCTCTCGCTGTGTGTGTGTGCCACATGACACAGCTCTCAGAATGTGTGTAATTTCCTGCCACACACATTTTGCATTGCAAGAAAACATATATAACTAAATAAATATATAAAAGTTCTTACATTGACCTATGTCCATGAAATATGTTTTCTCTTTTTGTGGCTCCATTGTTTTCTAAAATGTTTTCTAAAATTGCTGTGGAAATTGCTGTGGAAACAAATACATCCTTTTTACAGATCTATGGGTTTGCCAAGCATGCACATCCAATTTAAGAGCGATTGGATGTCGAACTGTGTGAATGACGCCCAGTGTTTCTGTAGGTGCCTGGCGTATGCCAAAATATTCTAAAACCTGAGACGTGAAAGATAATTGATCTTCAGATAAATCGTGCAGCTGGGGTATTCCATCGTGGGCTGGGGATTTCTTCTCTTAGAGGAGGCTTCTTCGGGTGCTAGCTGGCCTCCCTAGCATCTCCTAATGGCTGGGAAAGTCCCTTAATAGTGAGTCATAGGGATGATGCTGCTGGAGGACATACACTTCCCATCTCACCCCTGACCCACTAACCTTCTCTCCGAAGAACACTTCAAAGCCAATCAGCTTCACAGCTTAGTCTCAACCTAGGGGTTGAAGGGGAAGGCCGTGCGGGGGGTGAAGAGGGCAGGAAGCGGGGCGAGGCGGCTGTTTGCGTTAGCTGCCAGAGATCTAACACGCGCAAGTTTGCATACTCATCCCAACAGAATCATACCTTTTCTCCAAACTCTCTTCAGTTATTTTTCCCTCCTTCTAATTATCTCACCCGCCCAGTCACAATGTCACTCATATCATACACTTAACTTTGAATCTCTGTGGTTGCTAACTAGTATTTCCTCTCCCCTCTTCCTTGAAGATTCCTTTTATCACCCCAGGAATTCTGTCTGGAAAAGAATTCTGTTTGTGGGAATCTGGAATTGTGGTATTCTTAGGAGAGCATCCTCCATGTGTGGGTTATATCTGTTTGTGTGTGTGTGTGATATTTGTATGTAGGTGGATGAGTACTGCTTTAGTGAGTAATGCCCCTGAAGAGCCCCGTCTTTCCCGCCTCCTCAGGGAAAGAGTGTACTATTGCTGCCTTGTGAAAATGGTGGAACCTTTTGCCAGTTTTATTTTAATTCGACTTGATGGTCTGTGTGGTACTATAGTTTTGTACGTTTTATGATTTGCTGTCCTGATATAATAACACGTTTTTGAAGATACAAGGATTTAGTCTGACGTTACAGCTGTGTTCTGTCACTGAGCCGAATTCATCCCACTAAATGAGTTTAGCTTTAAACGGCCCTAAATCACTACGAGATCCTTGTCTTCCTCCATCAAAGGGACGATAGAGTTGTCTGCATAAACAAAAACCTCCCTTCGGTTTCTCTTTGGTAATTGAATGATGATGAAATGAACATGAATCACCCAGTTATTATTGTGTAATGCTACAGTTGGGTTAGCTTAAATCTATCAGCTGCTTGGATTTTTAACATACTTCGTGCTTGTGTGTGCGTGTCTGTGTGTGTTTTTCTCTAGTGGCGAGAGAGGAATGGTACTGGTTGGCCTGGAGGGAAATTATTGCCGAAATCCTGACCATGACAAACATGGTCCGTGGTGCTACACCAACAATACTTCTATACCCTGGGACTACTGCAGCGTCAGACCATGTGAGTACCGGCATGCGCACACACACACACACACGTACACACACCTCACACTCATTACAGTAAGCGAGAATACTCGTGACTGTTTGAAGGTGACCATGTGTTTGCCTTCATGACAATTGCAAACATTTGTAGAAGAGAAAGAAGTTGTGCTCTGTATGTCTGTTACACGTACACACACACACACACACAGACACACAGACTTTATTGGCTGTGTGAGGATCTGTCTACGCTCTCAGGTCAATGTGTCAGTGCAGATTCACAACTCAGACTGACAGGGGGGTCTGCCTAACCGCTTCCACATGGAACAAGGATCACAGGAACCATAAGTTTGTGTGTGTGTGGGGAGGGGTCGGTCCCTGTCATCCCAGCCTGTCTTCTGGTGTGGGATTTGTGTGTGTGGTTAGCCAACATACATGTGTTCATGTCTGTGCCCTGTAGTGGAGATACACTATACAGTACATTCATGTGTAACAGATGCAACAGAACTATTGGTGGTGCAATGTTTTATCTCAATTAATCCTCACGTACCCGACATTTGGGCTCTTCCTTTGTAGGTGAAGGATTGCAGAACACCATTCCTCAGGGTAAGATGTCTGCTCGTGTGCCTGGGTTTGTCTGTGTGCGTTCCTGCCTGTCTGTTTATCGGTAATGCAAACAGAACGACAGCGACTGATCCATTCTGACCAGATCCATTCTGTCTTTCTTTATAGCAACAACATTGTTTACATTAATTTTTATGGTATAATAATTTATTCTTGTCACTATAAACATCTCAACTTCTATTCACATGTGTTCAATAATTAAGGTTGAAAAAACAGTTGCATATTCTGACGAGGTGTTTCTGTTCTGTTTCTGTGCAATAGAGCTGTCCCCCGTGGTGTGTTTTGTCCACAAGAGACCCAGGATCGTGGGTGGGGGGCCAGTGAGCATATCTGATGGTAGCTGGATGGTCAGCATACAAAGAGGGTAAGGCATAATATATTCTTCATATTTGTTTCACTCAAGACAAAGGATAGGCCTGGAGGAGCAGCCAACACCCATAATTTATTAAATTAGTATTTGTTTTATTCTAGAGCTAGGTGTCCTTACTATGCGCTGCGTTTTGTATGGTTATTAAAAATCAATCAAGTAATAAACCTAATGGTGAGAAATGTATTCATGAATTTACACTAAGTAATTTACAGCATTACTCAACTGCCCTTAATACAGTCCCACAGTGCTGCTTAAACACACATTATACAAGTGACAATCCGACATTTTGTCCCACTGTGTATATAGCGTCCCCAAAACACGAAAGTCTCTCGATTTGCTACTGCAAACTGACTTGCTTTGTTTAAAAACTGTGCGGAAGGACCGACTTGGCGTGTAAACCCCTACAACATTACATTGTAGGGGTTGACATTAGCACCCGCCAACCCACCAAATGCAGGTAGAATTCGACAGTGGCGTATAGTCACTCTTACTAGCCACTTTGGTGGGTGGCATATTCTGCATATGTATATATTTTTGCCTTTTGAGTCTTCTAAAAAGGCATCTAAAATAACAAACTCATTGCAATGTGACACCACGATCCTACAACTCCCACGAGCACCTGCATACACGGTTTGCTCATTCTATTGGTCCATTCTTAAGGCCCAGGTATACTATCAAACGTGTGGGCTAGGGCTCTTCAAAGTAAAAAAGTTATGTCAAGCCCTGGTGGCATCCATTTACTGTATGTTCCCAAATACACCCTATACCATGCAATACCTAAAGTATATATCTAGCTGTGTAAAGTTGTAGAAGTTGTGCCATAACACAAACAATTCTTTAGTAGAATTTGACTTGCTTTCTATTATACTCACTACCAGTATCATACTGTATACTGAAGTTACCTGGTGTGATTAATTAATCTACGACTGTTCATTTCCTTTCTGGTGTGTTCCCAGGACGATGCACTGGTGTGGAGGATCACTGATGCGGGAGGACTGGGTACTCACTGACAGACAGTGCTTCTCCTCATGGTAACTTATGACCTCCTTTTATTGATTTCTTTGATTTTTTTTTTACACGCTCAAGGCATCAAAGCGTGTGTGTTCTGTTTAAACATACTGTATTTGTCTGGCTGACTCTATTCAACTGACATTGTGGTGATTTTCCCCTTAGTCGTTGCCCATACTTCACCTAATGGTTGTAGTGTGCAGTTATTATTTCATATCTTATATCATTTACTCCCCATTTGCTTTGTCGTTGTGTCTTCTGTATGGGCACGTACAGAAATAGCTTTCATGGAGAAACTACACAGACAAAGAACTTTCTTTTGCCTGCTATGTTAATGGGTAAAATTAGAAGCTGCTGCTGCTGCGGTCTTCCGATCTGTCTGTTTGTGTTGTCGTTGGTTGGAAGGGAGTGAAGCTTCACTCTCTGCTGACCCAAGGCTTGTATATACTGTATTACAGCTATAGATGTAAGATGTACACTATTTGTGTGTGTGTGTGTGTGTGTCTCTACAGTGTTCCAGATTTGAGTGAGTATCGCGTGTGGCTGGGAGTGTCGGATCTCCAAGAGGGCATTTCTGGTTTGTCCAACAGGCAGGAAGTCAGCATAGCTCATGTGATCTGTGGTCCTGAGGGCTCCAACTTAGCCCTTATAAAGCTGTCTAAGTGAGTGCCAGTCAAATCATTTAGAATCTCTAGGCTGGATTTCATTTTATGGTATATTCACAAGGTAATAATGGGTTACGTGATTTTACCCATACAGGCCAGCTCTTCCTGCTGACAACGTTCACACAATCCAACTGCCTGTGGCCGGATGCTCCATCCCAGATGGAACAATATGCAAAATGTATGGATGGGGAGAGACCAAAGGTATCGTTATCAAATTTACTACTATTATTGGATACACAGGTACCATCAAATGATATACAATGAGTTGTATATGAATGAGTTGTATGTATATGCTCGCTTGATTCAGATCCAGAAAATAAGGAACTGAGTAAACAGCTTCTTTTTTTACTCCTGTGTTTACATTCAGGCAGCGGTCATGATGATGTTTTAAAGGTGGTCAGCCTGCCCATAGTCAGTAATAAGAGGTGTGCAGAGCTGCACAGAGGAAGCCTCCATATCACAAATGATAAGATCTGTGCAGGGGGGAGAAGAAATGAGGGTGTTTGTGAGGTAAGCTCTTGATACCTTTTTTCTATGTTGGCAAGATTTGAGTTAGAGGAAATCTCTAGAATACTAATTAATTGTGAATGAAGAAAACCCAGATTGTTGATGATGTAGTCCCCTTACAGACTTAGGATCTAATTCTATTTTTTTTAAGTGCATATGGTTTATTTATTGTGTGAGTGCTACTGCGGTATAGCAGACACCATTTTCTGCCTTGCCACTACTTATTTACAAAGTTGGCATACAGGATTTCTGCCTTAACATTAGAATTAAGTTAACAGGTCTGCTGAAAATATTAAGACAAATTTCCAAAAATAAAGTGAGAGCAGTTCTATCTCAGGACAAGAGGGGGCCACCAAAATTGTAATGTTTCATTTAAAGCAGCATTGTTGAATCCCCTTTTATTTTGAAAGCCCAATTCACTCTTTTAAATGTTTATCTTCAATTTTATCATGAGATCCCCTGTTTTTTATGTATTAATGTCCCTAGAACTTTCTGGAATTCTACGTTCTTTGCCACTGTCTTATGAAATGATATGCTACCATTTTTATTCTCCTTCTGCAGAGAGATTACGGCGGCCCACTGATCTGTCAGGATGGTGATATCAAGGTGATTGTAGGAGTAAGTGTGCATGGCAGAGGTTGTGCCCGAGTCAACCAGCCTGGCATCTTCATCAATGTTCCCTACTACACGCAGTGGATCCACAAGGTTTTTAAATACTACCCCAACCCACAGAGTGCCTAGGATCTTGCCAAGGACAAAAACAGGACAAAACACCAAAGGAATGAAGCAAACCCTGAGTGCTTGTGAAATTTCTGGGGAACCTTCCATGTATAAATAACCGACTTCCCCTCAATTTGCATTGGATGTGGAGATAGACTATAGTTGTATCACCTAGCATTTAGATAAAACCGCTATCACACTAAGAGGGTCTATGAGAGTGTCAGTAACTATTATTGTAATGGAGACTAACAGATGCTAGTGTTCAGCTCCCGGACACAAACTAACAGTTGAGTGCACCTAGCGAGATTGAAAGTGAGAAGCGTTTCACTTAAAATAGCATCAAATCTCATTATCATTCTTTTTTTTTTTCTCCCCTTGGAAACAAACCCAGAACAGTGTGTGTGTGCGTGTGTGTGAATAAAGTCTTGATTCCTGGCAATACTTGAATGTATTAAACACCAAAGTGCAGGGTTTCAGCAGGCTCCCTCCTCCGAGTATTTCGGTAGGGCCACTTAGAAAAAGGATCCAGTGGTAGGTTGCTGTCAAGGGCCCTCAGACCCAGCTTCCTGTACCTGTGAGGGCTTACATGAAGTGGCCCTGACTGTAAATAGTATTTTTATGAGTGCATTTCTGACACTCTAAAGGTGATTTGGGTCTCATAGACCTGTGGTGAGAGAGCATGAATGTGGCAACAGGCAGATAAAAAGTGTTCAGCATATTATCTGCATGTTGATTATATTTCTCACGAATCCTAACCGAGACGTACTTCGTGTATCTTTTTCTTTTCACCTCAAAGCCACCAACTGTACATATAAATATTTGCATATAGTATAGGTAAAAAGGAATGTAAAAAGGATACTGTAGCAGATGAGTGGATATTGTTAAACACTTGTCAATGTGCATACGCAGCTTTCTGTTTAGCGTTCAATGTCTACATCTGTCCTCGTTTCTGAATCTGTGACTGACAGCAGAGGGTCCGTGGGCGCATGCATGCGATTGTGTGCATGTGTGCAGGAACGCCTTGCTGAATAAGTCTGCCCACACTCCGGCTAACCTCCTGGCCTGATCCACTGGGGATATTAGCCTTTGAAGGTGTGTCAGTTTAAACGGCAGGCATGGTTCTCATAATGACACGTCTGCTATTAGGTCATCACAAATATTTAGCATGTGTAAACAATGATGAATGAGTTTTATTTTATAATTAAATTGTGTCTTTATGAGAAGTTTGTGATTGCAAGTTACTGTGTGTGTGTGTGTGTGTGTGTGTGTGTGTGTGTGTGTGTGTGTGTGTGTGTGTGAGTGTGTGAGTGTGTGTGTG
>JAODLI010003102.1:0-10097 GCA_027575585.1 Percopsis omiscomaycus | reverse complement strand
CCTGGGTCACGACACGATGCGCATCACGATACCTGGGTCACGACACGATGCGCATCACGATACCTGGGTCACGACACAATGCGCTACGCTACATATTTACATATATACGTTTGGCAGTGCGTTGTGTATTTGCACTTACATCATAATGTGGAACAACAGGGAGGAAACCGCAAACATGTTAGCATGCTTTTAGCCGCGTGCGTGCGCGTGCGCGCGTGTGCGTGCGTGCGCATCTCCGTTAGCCTGCCCTCTAATCAAATATTAATATTCATTGATACGTTGGAGTGTAACAAAGCTCGTGGAGCAGAAAGTAATTAGTTACACTTTAAAGGCGGGCTAATCTCTGAACGCGAGGCTTCTTGTTTCCCTGGAAATGTATGGGCATCTTAAACTGGTGGGTTTGTGTGTTGGAGATAAAGACGGAACAGTGAGGAGAGGAGTGTGTGTGTGTGTGTGTGTGTGTGTGTGTGTGTGTGTGTATTATGAGGGTATATATATCCATGTCACCTCTTATCGGCGATCAGGCTGGGAGAGAGCCTGGGGATGAGCCGGGTGGAGTCAGACACAGGCCTGCAAGCCTCCCGGTTGGAGAGAGCACCAATGGGAGAAGAGGCCGAGGCCGGCCTGGAATCAAGAACCCCGCCAGGTGGAAAACGGAGCGTGGAAATGTGCTTCGAGAAAGAAAATGATACCGTGGTAAGGCTCCGTACCATGGTCACACCGTACCATGGTCACACCGTACCATGGTCACACTGTACCATGCGGTGGGTACAGCTTGGTCACACCGTACCGTGGTTACACCGTACTATGCGGTGGGTACAGCTTGGTCACACCGTACCATGGTTACACCGTACTATGCGGTGGGTACAGCTTGGTTACACCGTACCGTGGTTACACCGTACCGTGGTTACACCGTACCGTGGTCAGGCCGGCATCTGAACAGAGATGTGCTGTAAAGCTTTAAAAACAACGGGCAGCAGACGGCGTCTCCAAAGGCTTTTCATGGAGAACAAGCCAAAATCTCAAGGACAACAGCCAGGCAGGAATGAAGGATGAGCGGGTCTGCCGGCACTTTGTCCTGGGAGCTCTCCCGCTTCCAGGACACAGACGTGTTTACACAACAACTCTCTCTGTCGCGGGTGTGTCGGCCCTGGCACACATGTTGCTGCCCGACAATGGCTGATCATTACTCAGGCTGGGAGAGCTGGCACAAGCAGCGCTAGAGAAGTAGAATAGCAGGTAGGCGAGGGAGGGGACTTGACGATGGTCCCCCTACTGGCCCAGTGTGGTATGTCAGGCGTTACGCTCACTGCTTACAGAGCCTTGGTAGCTTAAAGAAACATACTCCCACTCAACTCCCCCCCGTTCTCCTTCTGTGAGACATGGCAGGGCCCCCCTATGTCGTCCACCTCCAACTGCCGCCTCCAGCCCTTCCGTTCGGCACGCCTCGGAACGAGCCGCCAGGTGACTACCGTGTCATTATTCCAGCGGCCCGAGAGCCGCTCGGACGCCATCAGCGGGGCCCGGAGACAGACGGGCCCCCGAACTTCCCCAGGGGAAGTAATGGCAGGGGTGCGGCGTCTGTCGTTCAGCCCGACGGTCTCCCGTGTTGGCGTTTCCCCCGCGGCTGAGAATCAGCTAAAGGCCGCACGCCGGGGGGTCTCGGCATTAAGGCCGAGATTCACAGCAACGCTTCCTTGCTGCCTTAATGGGCGCTTTACCGGCGAAGCATGGAGCAACATCTGGACATAACGAAGGTTTCACAAATAGAATTGAAGAGTCTGAGATCTCTTTAAGTGTTTAAATATCTAGATATTTTAAGAAGGACCTCAGACAACCTGTGGCCACGTGTAGCATTATTTCACAGACAGCTTTAGTTATAAGAACCCTGGCGATCAGCTTGACCCTAAACTGTGATAACTATTAGTAGGGTCTCGTTTATTCAGAACATGTTTCTCTGCAGCACAATCGCAGCTCCCCAAACCATTGTAAACCTCTGCATATGGCAGGACACAATCTACGCACAACACCGGCTGCAGCAGTCCAGCAGCGCAGTAGGTGACAGAGACAGCTTTGTCGTAAGATATTTTCAGTGTCCCGTCTCTGAAGAGGAGAAAGCCTGGGTTAAAATACAGAACTCTTCCTTGAATATGTAATGAATATGTAAATGAGGTGATGCTCCGTGTAAACATCACTGTAAAGGTGATGTTTCAGTATTACATTGCTTCATGTTTTCACAGGCAGGCAGGCAGGCAGGCAGGCAGGCAGACAGACAGACAGACAGGCAGACAGACAGACAGGCAGGCAGACAGGCAGACAGACAGACAGACAGGCAGACAGGCAGACAGGCAGACAGGCAGACAGACAGGCAGACAGACAGGCAGGCAGACAGACAGACAGACAGACAGGCAGACAGGCAGACAGGCAGACAGGCAGGCAGGCAGACAGACAGACAGGCAGACATGTCACTGAGGGGGGATTATATGCGTGGCAAAAAATTATTTGTCTCACAAATTAACAAAGAACATTCACAAGAACATGGGAAAACTAGTTTTATAATTGGTTGGTGCGTGGGCAGCCTTAGAAATCATAGTTATCCATTGATGTTTCCTTTATTTCCAGTTGGAAAAAATACTTTACTAAAAACGCACAATAAACTCTCAATCAACCTCAAATGGCCTTTCCACAACAACTGAACACAACAATGTTTTCAAACTCCACAAGCACGCCAGCTATTATGCCCACATCGTACCTGCCCCGCCCAGGGAGAGCACACCTCTGGAAGCCCAGAGCAAAGCCCGTCGCCCCGGCAGATATACCCCTCTCCCCCCGTCCTGACCAACAGCAGTGGCGGAGGCTTCCCAGGGAGATGTTAGCCGTAAAACAGATCACCGAGCAAGCTGCTTGGGTTATTTGTTTGCTGCAGATTGCATCGTTGCCACGGTAGCATTCTCAGCGACCCGGGTGTCATTAGTCACTCGAAGTCCTCTGCCACCGTGGAGAGCCAACACACGCTGAACCACACGCTGTCTAGGCACTGACAGACCAACAGGGCTTCTTCCGTGACACACTGATTGTCCCGCTGTTGTCCCAACATTACCCAGCATCCTTAGGGCACGGCGGCGAGGTAAAGATCAATACGAGACCTGATCCGTCTGAGCGATATTATATTGCTTTGTGTACGTGTTGACGCGAGTCGAACTATCTGCGTCTGTGTGAACGAGAGAGAAACAATCTAATGAAATGATATTATGAAGAGACTATATTTAAACTACCTTGGTCTTTAGTGTGATATATTGCTGGGATTGTCACAGCAAAAGTATATACTGATGTACTTTTTTTTTTTTAATTGAATATATCTTTACATTCTTCCATAAAGAATCAAACTGTAATGACATACAATAAACATCTTGTGTTTACCTCAACTCTTAATGAGACGTAGCATGCAACGAGTTACATTACAAAAGGATACAATCATGCACCAACAGTCTAGATGGCAGCACATTTAGTACCACAATAACAATATAGCGCTAAACAATACTGATAAACATAATGTCTCTTTGTGTGAAAAGCATGCGTGTACAATAGGTGGATAATGAAGAAGCTATCCTCTCTTCCAGGCTCATTAACTATCCGCACAGGAAACCACATGGTTCCTGAAAAATTTTCATGTTTCCATTCTCACTGCAGGACGATTTGGCAAAATAGGAGGCAAGAAAGAGTGACATGCCTGGTGTAGCTGAGAGCAAGATGTCTACCCTGCTAAGCTAAATGTTTTTTTCCCCCCAGGGGAAAAAAACCCAGTTCCTTCCCGAGCACCGGGTTCAAAAGGAAGGAACCAAGTGGCCCTGGTTAAAAAAGGGGGTGGACTGCAGACACATGAACAAGGACCAGAGCCGCGTCTCTGTAATGTGCAACGCTGTACATCTTTAAAAACACGTCTCTCTGAGAGAAGAGCCAGGAGCAACAACTGCCTAACTAGTCCATAGCCTGAGGCACCCCTGGCTGTCCCCCTGCCAGTGCCAGCCTCTGACACAGCAGCTCATCATCTTATCAAAGGTTTGTAGCACCTGACGAGGCAGGGCCCGAGCAGGGCTCTTCTGGAGGCTGGCAGACTGCTGGTTCTTGGGCCCCTTCCCGTAGCATTCACGTAGCATTCACGTAGCATTCACGTAGCATTCAGGTGAAGCATGAAGACAGTTGAGCGGTTGCTCTGCTGGACGTACAGGCAGAACTAAATGGATGGTAAGCGCAGCCATGGGTCCATGTGCAGCCCATACGCTGACATCTCACACACACACACACACACACACACACACACACACACACACACACACACACACACACACACACACAAAGCTGTGTCCAAGTGATGCGAGCGCTACGTTCACACTGCAAGTCTTGGTGCTTCATTCCCATTTGCCGCTCAGATCCCATGTTTACTTCTCTTTCCTCCCCGCTGGTGTATTTAAGCCACCGGCCGACGCACCCGTCACCCATTGTCACCAACGTCAGTATGTGCACCTGTGGGAAGGCTATACTGTGTGTGTGTGTGTGTGTGCGTGTGTGGAGCTGGGTTTACTCTGTCAGGATTTGTTCATCTGTCGGCGAGCGATTGCCTGTTGGCGTCACGACGCCGAGCTACGCCACGTGTATTTTCGTCTCTCGCGCGTTTTCCTGATCTGCGCCCGCACTCACCCCCCCCCACCCCCCCCCCACACACACACACACACACTCGCACCTGTCGCACAGCTGTCGAACGGAAGTAAAACACGGTGGCCACCGAAGCCAGCGCCTGCGGTTTCATTTATAACTCCACGTGCCAGTGGAAGCCAGTGGAATCTGTACACAAGTGTCACACCCGTCGCACGTCGCACGCGGAATGTTTTTGCTCGTGTTTTTGCTCGTGTTTTGTTCCCCGCCATGCTCTGCACAGTGGCGTCGTAGTGTGCAACAGGCTAGACACCGCCCTGCCCCTACGCCGACGACCTCCACCCAAGCCGTCTCCACGTGTTGGTGTTCCCCCAGTGACCCCCGCCAGCCTCAGAGTTGAGACAAGTGTCAATCTAGACAGTGATGTAAAAAGGTCGCGTGAATTGCGACATGACTGTTCAGACTGAGGTCGCGTTGCGGAACAAATCGGAGACCTGAATCTGAATTTAGGACCACGTGTGAAAGGCTGCGTTCACACTGCAGGCCAAAGGGCCAAGTCACAATGTTTTGCTCATGCGAGACTCGGGTGTGAAAATCACACCTGAGTGTGAACAGCCCGAGTCACATGGAATCTGATCTTTCCCACTTCGGATTTTGGGACACTTTCACGTGCGGTTCCAAATCCGTGTCCGGATTTTTTAAATCGGTCTGGACAGTCGGTCATAAAAATCAGATCTGGCAATAAATCGGAATTGAGCATTAAGGCCTGCACAGTCTGAACGTCGCCAAAGTGGCCCAGATCAGAGTTGAGAAGATCAGGTTCCATGCGACTTGTGCCGTTCACACCGTCGTGAAAAAAAAAACACATCTGAAATCACGAGAAAATTGGATTTGGGCCACTTTCGCCTGCAGTCTTAATGCAGCCTAGGTGTGCTGCTAACATGCATGTTCGTTTTAAATAGGCTAAGCCATGAATATAAATGCGCGAACATGCATTCATCTGCTCCTCCGCCATGGCAACACTGGCCGCTACGTCAGTGATTCAGCGATCCATGACCTCCGAGCTCGGCGGAGCGTTTGCTCGTCGGGGGATGTTTTCGCAAGCGAGCGACGGCCAATAAATACCTGCCACTCTGGCTATGCTAGCAACCACGCGAGTAGACAAATGCTAATGCTAAAGGCTGGACAAGGCAACGGAACACATGATGAGCCGCCAAAAATGTTCCATGAAGTCACATGTCAGTGTGTTCCAAAAGACACAACGGTTACTAATAAATAGATGAATAAATAAAATATAATAAATAAATAAATAACACCATTCAAACCATTCCAATTCCGACCAGGTACAGAATGGGAACTAGTTTCCTCGACGGAGAGCCAAGTTAAAGACGAGCCACACCGCCATGGAGGTGGACGCTGCTCGCATCATGAGTCCGTTTTAGCGGCGAGGTTGCGCCGACAGCGGCTTCCTGCTCCGGCCGGCCGCGAGCACCGCGGCCGGCCGGCCGCTCACACTGCCATTTCTATTGACTGGGGGTCAGTGTGAAGGAAGCTCGGCGCAGGGCGTCTCTGGGGGAGGTGGTCGACTCGCAGTCCAAACACACCGTTTACTGTGTCCCGCTCCTTCACCCTCCTCTGCCCCTCCTCTCCCCCTCCTCTGCCCCTCTCAGCCTCGCCAGCGTTTGCGGCAGACCTCCCGACAGCTGTGCTTGTCTTTTTTTCCCTTTTTTTTTTTAACAGGAAATATCGAAGTGTAGTGAAAACCAAACATAAAGGGATAAAAAAAAAAGTGGCGCACGATAAGGAGAGGTCTTCTCATGGCGGCTGCTTTCTGAACCAAGAGGTCGAACAGAAAGATCTGGGCCGGCCGATATAGCAGACGACCTTTCTGTTGAGCGCGTCTGAGAGCTCTGCGGAGGACTCCGCCGCGGTTGTCTGGCAGACATGTTGGGGTTGTTAAAGCACACATTAGAGTCAGACAGCCCATCGATCTGCAGAGAACAGCTGCTGTTACGCCTCCGACGCACCACTCTCTTAGACTTCATAACATTACCTGCCCCGCATTCTGTTGCAGGAGTGGCTTAAATATCAAGACGGCAGAAAGGATGGAGGGGTCGATATGGGCCTGCTAATGGAGGAGAAGCAGGTCTAGACTACATCCGTGTCTGAACGTTGGCTGCACACATCCACTATTCAGAGCAGATCCACGGACACGCACAGACACACACACACGCACACATTAAGCTGTTAGGATGCCACTAATAATAATAATAATAATATCATTATTAGAATGAATGTCAGATGTGATATGCTGCGTTATAAGACGCACTCTTAGCTCAGCTAGGAGAGCATCACTCAAACAAACGCTGGAGACGGCTTCTTAATATTCCAGTCACCGCTACTGGTGTACGGTTGCATGATTGTGTTTGCTCTACAGGCGACCAGTCATCCTCAGGTGTGTCCCGTATTCCCCTCCGACGCTGCGTGACCATGGTGGAGGCAGTGACAATTACGGACACGTTGGGAAGGCCTTGGCATACGCCTCTCTCCGACGGGGACCAAGGAGCAAGCAGCCTTCCTGTGGCTATGTTAGCCTTCCTGTGGCTAGGTTAGCCGTCCCGTGGCTAGGTTAGCCGTCCCGTGGCTAGGTTAGCCGTCCCGTGGCTAGGTTAGCCGTCCCGTGGCTAGGTTAGCCATCCTATAGCTAGGTTAGCCGTCCTGTGGCTAGGTTAGCCAGCCCGCTAGCGAGCACAGAAAACAGAGGATGGCTTCTCCATACTCCACACCATACAGAAAACAGCAACGTAACCATGTTCACATTGCGTACGGCCACAAATCTTTTATTTAATAATGGGGTCCAGATATGAGTGGGCGTGAAGCTTAGCACACACTGGGCAGTTGTCTCAAGCACACCCCGAGACAATTTGGTCATTTAAAGACCATACATTTAGCTACGGTTACAATTCGTTAGCTAATATTCAGGGGGCAGGATAGTCTAGTGGTCACGGACTCGAGCTCGTGAACTACTGTATAGTCACTATTCATTTGTCAATCATACGTCATATTTGTCCAATTGTGTGGAACTACTTATGAGCTCCAAGCATTCGCTCTGAACCGAGGCCCGTCATGGCGACTGCAGACTGAACATCATTTCTGCTCGGATATCACGTCAACGTATACGGGGAAAGGACATATGGAAATGCCCAGCCCGAAACAGGACTCGGATATCACGTCAACGTATACGGGGAAAGGACATATGGAAATGCCCAGCCCGAAACAGGAGGGCTTTCAAGCACGCGCTCCACCACATCCCCAGGTTTTTGCCTTTGTCCGTTCACAGCGCCATCTCCACGACGACGAGCGATGTGGACTGCCTCTTCGCTTTATTTAACCAATAGGACCATTAGCCCCCCTGTTGATTTGAATGCACTGCAGAAGAATGCTATTGTATCAAAGACCGATGCCTCTTGCGTCCCTCAATGCACGATGATGACAGCCCATGTAAATTACCAGAAACAAATGACAGCTGCTATTGCTGGGTAATGGCTATGATTAGGTGGAATTATACAATTAGACCGCTAACTGTGGCTGGCCCATCGTCGCAGATACATTTGATACAAAACGGTACAACTAGCACTCTTAATTTACGCAGGCAGACCAGTATCTATTTAATTTTAAAGCAATACTAAACTTTGACTAAACCCTATGGCCTTCATTCCTCATAAATCCACACTCTGGTGTTTGGGATGAAAACAATCCTTTGGTCGCACAAGGTGCTTCATTAGAAACTGTTTCCCCCCTCCCCCCTATAAATACATATAGTCGTTTTTAAAATGTATTTCCATTTAACCCGGAATGGAAATGTATATTAATACATCTTATTATATTAGAAATATTTTGTTTGTTTTTTAAAAAGAACTGAAGTCAATAAAGGTTGGAAAGTACTGGTAAGGAACTAATGGTTTATTCACATCCCTGATATTGAGGTAAGAAGGCTATAGCGTGGTTTACCTGAAACCCTCACAAAGCCTGCATTGATGTTTTCCCCAATTCAAAACAAACACTGGCCAAACATTATACACGCATCTATTTTAGATGCAAGCATGGGCCTGAAAACTTCCATACTGTACTAAAGCACACTCAGTTCAGAATGGCTTTCTAACAGGCAGACAAGCCTGTAATAATATAAGTGGTCTTACTGATGCAATTTTATTGGCCAAAGACGACTTCCTTTGCTCTGATTATGTGCCGAGAAAGCCTCTGATACATTACAATAACATTACTTATTAAATAAAGGGGCAGGAACAGGACTTTGGTGTGCCTTTACTCTTAACTTAAGAGTTCAAAGAGCAAAGCGCTTCACAAATTAAAAAAAAACTTTTTTTAAATGATATCACAAAATAATGAGAAACAACTGGATATGTCTTTCGATAACAGTAGACGTTAGGCTGGCAGCCTAACAGAGTCCCGGGGGGTCCTAGCCGTGAAGGCTGAGGGTATACATATGGTCAAAATGATCTCCGATTGCCCCTTTAAGCATCGTCATGTGATGCGTTCAAAGTGGACATTTACTACAAAAGGAATAGAAATGTACTTGGTTATTTATATTTCCCGATATCTGCGTTTTTGCATAAAACAACATAGGAATGTCAGCGCCTTAGTGTATTCTCTTGGGTTGGTACTACACACTGCTGCTCCCAGAGGGCCAATAGCAGGCACCGTGCGCCCGTAACAGGAAGCAGGCAGGCGCACGCACACCTGCTCCCAGAATGGAAAGCCCCTGCGGGAGCCCAGGAGCGTTTTGTCACCGAGGAGCCCCGCATTTAAACGGCCAAGAGCTGGAAGAACGTCGAGGATATTTCTGGGCGTTTGCAACACAAATGTACATCAAACCACTCAGTTTGGACTGGAGAGGATCTATAATGAGACTGGAACTGAAACCAACAGGGCATTCACACACCACACACAAAGAATCCCCAACGCACCCGCAGACGGGTTTCCACTCGGAGTTATTAACTGATCTCGCTGTGCCGGTTCTGACATCAGAATCCAAGCTGCATATTCTCAACACTTCAATATAAAACTATTGATCCACCGGTCCTATATTACTCTGCATGTCACTAATAAAAAAAGATCTTAAAAATGTGTCAACAATATGTCAACATAAACATGTTTCAGGATCTAGATGTTGCAATATCAGAACATGATGAATTTGTTAGTCTAGGTCTGTTGTTCTTCCCACAGACGTCCCGGGTTCTAAACCCCTGTTTGACCTTTGAGGGGGGCAGGATAGTCTAGTGGTCTGCTGTTCCACTCCCAGCCAGTAGGGGGCAGGATAGTCTAGTGGTCTGCTGTTCCACTCCCAGTCAGTAGGGGGCAGGATAGTCTAGTGGTCTGGGTGTTGGACTCCCAGCCAGTAGGGGGCAGGATAGTCTAGTGGTCTG
>JAODLI010003101.1:0-10098 GCA_027575585.1 Percopsis omiscomaycus | reverse complement strand
AGAGAGAGAGAGAGAGAGAGAGAGAGAGAGAGAGAGAGAGAGAGAGAGAGAGAGAGAGAGAGAGAGAGAGAGAACTTAAAACCTCAGTATTTATGGCCTAATAGTTAAAGAGCTTTGTAAGTTTACCTTGAAAATTATCGGTTGTTGTTTTAGTTTATAGGAGTGCATATACTGTATACATAAGTGTCTGTGTATGTTTGTTTTCATGCGATCGTGCCTGTGTGTGCTTGTTGCATCAAAATGATCGGAAGCTCATTTTTTCCATTTCCTGTCACTTCCCATAAAACTTTAGGCCTGTTTACTTTTATAGCTCCCATCTTTACCGACAATCCCCAGGGGCATGAGCCTGCGCGCGTGTCTGTGTGTGTTGAGAGACGAGATAACGAGGATGTAAGAGAGTGGCTGTGTGTGTGCGTGCACGCCAGATTGTCTTCTTTGGAATCTCCCATCGTCCACGCTGTTTCTATTTCCTTTCCTTTCAAATTTATTTCATTTCCCAGGAATGACCACTGTTCGTGTGAATTGACGCCGAATTAATGTTCCAACTGCCACATTCAATGGAATACAATGCATATATGTTATCATCAACATATGTGTGTCTGTGTGTGGAGTGAGAGCTAATTATATAGTGACATATGGTCTGGGCTGCGTATTCTTTGTGTACGACTGATTGCTCTGCTAGTGAAACATTGTTTGGAGGAAATTATTCACTAAATTATTCACAGCCTTTAAACCGTTGGTTGAATGGGGACAGTACTGGGTTTCTCCCAGGCCCCTGTCGTTTATGTAAGAACTTCAGGGCTTCATAGAAATAAAACATTCCATTTACTTTCTGTCATTCAGAAGGGTCTATTCTTTTAAAAGGGTTCTGGTCCAAGTCCAGTACATACACTCACCAACCCACTTGCACACAAAATATTTGTAATACATTTTAAAAGCATAAATATAGCATCGAAATTACGAAAGAACCGGGAAAGTGTGAAGACATATTGAACACATATTGAGCAAAACTCATTTGGACAGACTCTCGGTTAGACTTAAATCTTGTTGTTATACCAAGCTACTGTAGCTCTTGGGGACAATGGTTTACTGAGAAATACTTCACCAAGGTTCTGCAACCTTTGCCATTCCGTTTAAATGAACAACACTGAGAGCCAAATACAAATTATAACACACAAAAGAAAAATGCAATTTAAGTCAGCATGCTGGATGAATAACTGGATAGAGAATTGTTATCCATTTGTTATCCAGTTGTTTTCCTTTTGGGGGGCAGTGTGATACGAGTTAATGAGAAGTGGTGGGAAATTGCTTTTTGTTGCTGGACTGTGTAGATAGAATTGCAGAAAAGAAACATTTGCACACTTATATCAAATAGCATTTACAAATGTTTGTTTTTGCTAGTAGATTGGAAGAACAGTTTAGATCCAGGTACACCGTCTATCATAGCAAAATTAAACTGACCAATTATTTTGTTACTGTTTAACCTTGGTGGCACGGTGCTCTATAGGTCGATACAGATTTGTATTTATGTTTTGTATGATTTGCCATTGGCTGTTTTAGACAAGATTAATGTAATTAAACTGAAGATGAACTCACAGAGATCATGAACAAGATTCACAATGTGATCACAAGATGATTGTATATTGGCCTTCTGTGTTTGGGGGGTGACGGTGGTTGGTTATTGCTTTATAACACCATCTAGGAATTAATCATGGTGCTAAGAATAACAGCACACTATCTCCACAGAATGGGGGTTGTTATAGAAAATGCATTTGATAATTAGGATAGCAGTGTCATTAGAAAACCCACACAGGTGTTTTGCTTTACTTTGGCTCCTTAGCCAACCTCTCTTCAGGTTGAAGTTGAGCAGAGCTATGTTACATATTTGCTGAGGTCAGCAAACTGCATGTACTCAGAAGAACCAATCATAAAGAGGGTGTCGGTTGTCAATTAGGTGAGGTCTTGTCACACCCACACAGTCCTGAGAATCAGCCACATTAACTCCCACATTAACTCAAAACACAGAACACACAATATATTAATTCTATTAAGTTTCTGTCCAAGACTATTGTTCATTGCTGCTATTACTTGTCTACAGGCTGGTGGGGACCTTCCAGATGGTTCTTCAGAAGGTGGCAGAGGAAGGCCACCTGGAGCTAACTGACACACTCATCGATGACAACAACACCTCCATAAAGGTAAGGATAGTACAACAATGAGTCAGAAACAGGAGGTAGCTTGGTGGAACACTGGACAGGAGGCTATATCGCAGGGCCTTACTTTAATCTTGCTGTCCATGGTTCCATTAAAAAAATAAAACATTGGTATTAAAACTTTGGTATTACTCAGCCGGGATCAAACTCACAACTTTCCAATCTCTGGGTGGTCGATAACCTTTTATTTTCTGCCTCACAAAAACTGAACTGGGAGCGGAAATGAGTAAGGTTTTCACTTTAACAATGCCATGATTGCTCCAGAAGCTCATAAGACTCTACCTTTCTAAAGTCTGTACACTTTAATGTCTTTAGCGCACTTGCTATAGTATAGCAGTCACACTCGACGTTTGCGATAGTTTGTGATAGTTTGTGATAGATAAATCAAACCCATACAGAAATAAATGCTCTTTAACACGGCTCCATTAAAGTTTCACATAGCATGTATTTGCATTGTGTTATGGTTATTTTCATATGGGAAATTTAAGAATGAATACGGTTCCCTCCTTACGGCATGTGGAAGAGAAAAGGCGAGAAAGAGCGTTGTCAGTATATTGCGGGAAAGGCAAAGTGACGGTATAGCGTTTAAAGCTCTCTAGGGCAGACAATGCAGTTTGTAGGGCTGGGAATGCTGACGTGATGCCTACTGAGCAGATGATACACAGCGTTGAGGCCCTGAGGCTAATACACATAACACACACACACACACACACACACACACACACCTGGTTACTCTAATAGGGGGATATTAAGGCCTATGCATCTCAGCTAACCCCCCTAGCAGGAGGGTGGAGGAAAGCAGCCCCAGTTCCACCTGAGAGACACTCACTTCCTTCCAGCTCTGCACGGGTGTGGTTGCTATAGCAACCTATGTAACTCCTTGGTCTCCGCAGTGTCGGCCTCATACAGTAATGGTTGAATAGGAGAGAGAGAGAGAGAGAGAAAGAGAGAGAAAGAGAGAGAAAGAGAGAGAGAGAAATCCTGTTTGTATTTTGTCCTCATTTGTCTTTGTCAGTGGAATAAATTGACTACTGGTTTATAAAGTGTGGCCTACCATCTGGGGGATTCTAGATGTCCCTCCACTTCTCCCCAGAAGACACGGAAGGTAAACGTTTCCTGTTTGGGTTGGATCAATGCAGTTACTGTCACTCTAAATTCAATTTCCAACCACGGCTGACAAAAGGAGATGAACGATACTGTCCAAGTGAGTTTTCAATACAGTAGCTTTTTGGTCCTAAATCCAGTCACAAGTATTTGTTATGAGCGTGACCTGAACACTAGCCTGCAGAGTTGGCCCAATTTGCCCTGGCTTGTTGTCACTGTGACCAAGATGGTAAGGAGTTACTCAATCACTCAGTACAGAAGTCAGTGGGGGGTAGTCTCCTTCATAAATATAGTGCATAAAACCATGCTATGATGCTATGAAAGCAGCTGAGCCCCTTTACATTTTGCAGTTATTTGAAATGTACTTAGTCTCCCTTTAATCTGACTTTTAGATAGGATGATGCTGTTATAAATACACACGGATGCCTCAGATCTTTTCTTTATATTTTAAAGTTGGATGTTTTCTTTTCTTATTTGGAGTGTTACTTGGGAGTTTTCAACCTCTTCATTTCGCTGCGCGTGCGCCTGATATTTCCTGAGTAAACGGTAAAAATATTGCTTTTAAAAGTTCATTCAAATGCTCTGAGGCAGAGCGAGTTCACTCTGAATACTGTTGGGAGGGAGTGTGAGGGAGCAGTATTGTTTAACGGTTTATCAGTACTGTACATTTGATTTAGATCGATCTCCTATCCCCCTCCAGACCAACGTTTCCATAGGGATCAGATACCAGGCCATGGACGGCACGGTGGGGGTTTGGAGCGACGGGGAGTTCCTGGACGTTCCTGATGACCGGGATGGGACGTTTGCCTTCGAGACGGAGAGTTTGCTGTCGGGACACAGTCACGGGTCAGGGGGGTCCCACGCGCGGTCCATACATGGCTCCATACCTACCTTCAGGAAGTGAGTCAGTCCTGTACATCATCTTTGACATATTCAAGTCCTCACTGTCGTTGTTATGGCTCAATTTCATCTATTCAGGAAGTCGATTTTTGAAAAATGTGTAATGTTTTTGATTGTTTTCTTCCTTTTTCCAATTTTAGGTTGTTTAATTAAAATGCACATCCTGTCCCAGAATAAAAGTAAACAATATGTTATACCTTATATACCCTTTGTATATATACTGTATATATATATATATATATATATATATATACTGTATATATATATTTCACTGCTTTTCCCAGTAAAGAAATCGTTCTATAGGCCTGTAGTCTTTGGTGATCAGCTACGTATTGACAGGGTCCAAGGGGTTAATATAGATTTTAATTGAAAAAGGAGTAAAATGAAAACACCCCCAGACCCTAGCCTTTTTCGATGGTATTAAGTCTCACTTTGCGGTTGACTTGTTTGGTTTTTGCTGAATAATGTGTGAAATAATGTGTGGGTGGTATGGATTTGGACGCTGTCTGTTTAGCCTGGGCACTAAATCCATCGTCATAATGCAAAACGCGCGTGTGTGTGCCATGTGTTTGTGTATACACGGCAAGTGCATGCATACTAAATTTAACACCGAAAAAGTTATTGTGCCTTCCGGTTTATAATTATAATAAAAAAAGGTCAGTATGAAACTTTGAGAAACCCATCGAAAAAAAAACGTTACCCAAAGTTTGTAATGGTTCCGTGGACATTATATGAAATTATATTTGAACTGCTACGATAAATATAACAGAGGCACTACCCTGGAGGGAAACTGATTTATATATAATTGAAAGCAAGGTGCTGAAAGATGACACTTTATGATCTTACTAGAAAAACAACCAACCCATATCTATTTACTATGCCCACACTGGTGTATTATCCAGGTGCTTTGCTTCTAGCAGACATCCATCTGCAATTTTTCACCTGCCACTGCCAGTAGACAGACACTCTGTCCTTGGTGGAGGGTACTAGTCATCTATTAGCCATGCTAACAAAGAACTGTCAGTCAAGGCTCAGAACAGGCACTGCAGGGCTTTTTGTCAGCATAGACAACGGCACAAGCTGCAGAGACATGCCAATGGAAACCTAGTCAGGCAACATGACAACCACTAACTCCACCTCTATTCAGTAGCACTGTTTAGTCAGAATGGAAACTTTACTGGATACTAGCCTTGCCAGTTCTCATCCCAAAACTGTATGAATATCCCGACACTTGGGTGACTAAAATGTTATATTAACCCGATTTCCGGGCAACTGGCTTCCTTTGCTCCAGAGAATGAGGCGTGAATATCAGTCAGTGAAAGACTTCATCTCTGGGGTGACGTGCTGTTCTTCTCAGGAGGGAGGAGGAAATAAAAAAAGAGGAAGATGATGATGATAATGATGACATTAACCGTTTGGGCTCCAGGTATATACAGTATGTGCTGTCGGTTTGCTGTATAATTTCCTCTGCGTGAAAACACGCACACCTTATTTAATGTTGCCTCATTATGTTTTTCTAGAAGCTTACAAATCCATATTGAGACGCAGTTGTCGGCCCCCCACAGGAGATGTCACAGCGACGTTTATTAAAATCGAATATAATTTATGATCTTATTTCACAGGACTAATACAACTAAAAAATGTGCCCATATGTCTTCATCAGCACCAGAACTGAATGCAGTGCAAACAGTGTTTGTGCTATAAGTGTTTATCATGTTGTCTTGCTAATCATAGAGCTAATCGCCTTTAATGAGTTGAGCTGTCATATAGCTCGAGGCTAGATAATTAGCAAATAAGCGGAGTTCACTCATAGGGATTGTGTGTTTAGGTGCTTATGCATGTCTGCTGGTTTGGCCATGCGATGGGAAGCGATGGATGTGTGTGTTCCAGAGAGTCTGGGGGCCCTATTTTAAAGATCCAAGCTCTGGGTCTAAAGTGCATGGCGCAAGCGCTTTTAGGAGTTTAACGGCATTAAAAACAGCATAAAAAATGGCATAGAAAATAGGGCATGGTTCAAAAGGGTTGTACTTAGTCTCAGTCTATTTCATAGGTGTGTTTTGGGCGTAATAAACAGGTTTAATCTCCAATTCCCTTTAAAAGTGCGCTTGCACCTTGGTGGATTGCTATTTTAATGGCACGTTACCCAAATAGTAAGAAAGAACGATTCTCTGCAGAGGAAATGGATCAGCTTGTGTGAAGTGTAAGCACGCATGCAGACCATCTACAGCAACAGCAGGGTTCCAGCAGGATAAAATCTTATGATGTAGTACACAATAATAATCTTTTTAATTTTAATCTTGTGCATGTTTGTGCAAAAGACCAACGCGCCAACGGGCGCTCAGATGGGCGCTCAGATGGGCGCAACTGCATTTGCTATTTAACAACGTGGGTGTAAGATAGGTCCCTACGTGTCTCGATGAGACCGTGGAACCAATAAGGTCAGGTGTAATGAGACGAGGGGATTCATCGTTTAGAGTCTTCTAGGTTCATAGTTATAGAATTATTATTGGAATTAATTAGAATTAGCTGGTAGCTGTTCTCCGTCTTGTTATGAGAACGCCAAACCTTGAATGTGAGACAGGAGACAAGACAAAATCACTGTATCTGTGACCTTACGAAGGGAGTGTCTGTGTACAGAATGTGTTCATGTTCTTGCACGTCTGCATGTGTGTGTGTGTGTGTGTGTGTGTGTGTGTGTGTGTGTGTGTGTGTGTGTGTGTGTGTGTGTGTGTTTGTGTGTGTGGTAGAAGGCAGGGTGTTGGGCCAAACCGAGCATGGCCACCCACAGGACAAATGATTTACCACACACACATTTTAGTGGTGACAAAATCTCTGCTTATCTATGAGCCACAATATCCTTCTTTTCTCTCTCTTTCTCTCCAGTCATATTTTTTTCATTTACACTCTGAAGTCTGTCTCCTCATGTGGAGGCAAAGTTACACCTCTGATTAGGAGGTCTGCTCTTATGGCAGAACAGACATCAGGGTTCTGCCCTGTGACTGTTATTGTGGATGTCTACACATGTGTTTGTTTACATCCTAGAACTCCCTGATGTGAACTCCTCTCACAGCTGCAAGCAATAACCTGCACCTCCACCCACAATCTCAGACATTGGCCAGCCTTATAACAACCCCTCCCCTTTTCTCAACTGTATCTCATCAGAGTTATCATCTCATTAGTCCTTTTTATATAGATCCTGCAATAATGCCGTTAAGAAGTGCCGTTCGCTTGTGGTGAAATGACGTGCTGAATAATGAATGAACATCATCGTTTTATATATTCATGTATATGGTTGACATGTCGTGACATTAAATAATCTTGTCGGTCCGTTTCAGACAATATTGCGTTGATACCCCATAGCGGCTGCCGATGGACTCATAGAATTCTACTGTAGAGGCTGTGGACTGCTGGGATTTTTAAAGACATATCTGTTGTATAACTGTATAAACTTAATTTATGAAATAATACAGTGCTTGTGGATATATTACTCCAGTGACCAGCTTCATCAAAATGTCACACCCCTGTTCCACCATGTCGATGTTCTGCCGAGTTGTGCTACCTATCGATATGTGCTACTTACTGGCTCTGCGCGGTTCATGCGCAGGCTCACAATCTTGGGCTGTGTTTCCAATAAAGATGTTATAGAGTATATGTTTTTAGATACTGTGATGTTTTGATAGTACTAATATATTATATATTACTTTATATTACACCACAACTCACTTAATGTACACTGTACACTGAATATGAATATGGGGAGAATGTTTTGATACTTATTATAAACATCTTTATTTAAGATTTTAGGGTTAGTGCATTTTGATAGACCAATATCCCCTAATAATGCTCCCAGTACATAATCACTTTATATTACATCAATACTAAAACTCCCCATATTTTTATAACATCTTAACGATAAACTCTATCGATTCGCGCTACGATAGCATTTTTCGATAAAGTAGCACAACTCGACAGAACACGTCTGTCCCTTTTACACAGACATCCTTCCGGCTCTGTGACTACCTCCGCTGCCGGCTTAGAGCCTCCGTACCTTTTACACAGAACGGCGAGTCAGAATGAAGGCACAAAATTCCCACCTTGAAAACTGTGTAAAAAGGGTTAATGACTAGCTTTCTTTAGCCTCCATTTTCCCCTCAGTCTCTTTAAGATTGTTCCAGAGCATTACCTGTCTGTCTGGTATGATTGCTTGGTTTCGTCTATGCTGCCTGTAAGTGTTTTGTTTGTGCCTACCGGATTGGACTGTTTGCCTTGTGAACTGACTTATGTGGATGGACCTTTGCCCGTTTTCAGGATTTGAATTTGGACTGTGATCTGGATCGGTGCTCTGTGTTAGAGTAAGACTGACTTTTGTTTTTGAAATAAATTGTTCAACTTTAAACTTTATCTACGATTGGGTCTCACAAAGTTTCAGGACCAGCAGCTTAGATGAGACATAGATGAAGTCAATCAGACAACTTGCAAGAGAATAAATCGTCTTTGTGTGTTTGCAGCTACACATGCAGACAAACACACAAAGCATAAACTATAAACACAGTGCAGTTAGAAATACATGTGGATTAACAAAAAATACAAAAAAAATACTTGCAACTGCATCATGTGGGTGTAAATGTACATTAGTGCACAAGCATGTGCACGTGCAGAGGAATCTCCAAGGACACTGGTGGAAAAAGCTAAAGTGTGGCTGTCTGAATAAGGACAAAACAGACAGACTCTTTCTCTCTCTCTCTAACTCATGTCAGGTAAGCCAATCAGTAACAAGTCACCGTTCCCTATAAAGCAATGGCGTGTGTGTGTGCGTTTTGGGGTAATATAGAAAGGATTCAATTATCAAAGCTGGGGGGGGGGGGAGACAGCTGATCAATCAGTCTAATCAATCATTGACTGGGATGAGGCCAGCGGACAAAACGTTGATGTTGCAGGGACAAAACACTGACTTTTTACACAAGACAACTCATCAGCTGTGTGCGTGTGGTGCCATAAAGGGCCAATGGAATTAAATATTTAATGAAACGAGATGAGCTCATCCTGCTTCTCCAATGTTTTGAGAAGGTTTCATCCTAAAACAAGACAGTAACACGCTCTCTCTCACAGAGATAAAAACATACTGTATTGACCCTTGACATTCAAAGTCACCCAGCACACTGGCCACAACCTGTCTGCATTCCTTCATAATTTGCAGCACAATGGCAGTGTTACTTTGATGTTTATCAAGTTTATCAACATTGCACAAACAACACACTACATACAGGGACAGTAATTAAAGACTCACATATGAGTCTTTAACTACTGTTTAATCACTGTTTAATATCTGCCATGATATGATATGCATATCTTTAGTGTATATGTGATAATATGTTGTACGGGTTCCTAGAGAGTAAGCTCTTCATTGCATCGCTCCATTGAAATAATGTGTGTATTTTAAATGCATTATGACAATAAACTTGAACTGTGTAATACATTAACATTGTTTATCTAGTACAGTATGCTAGCTTATTGTGGAAACACGCCAGTGCATGAAGCATGGACTCTGCTCTCTCAAAGATACAGTCGGCCAGTGATGGGAAAGTTCACTTTCTAAATGAACTAGTTCAAAGTTCAGTTCACAAATTTTAAAAGGAACTAGTTCAGTTCATAGTTCATACTTAAAAATTTGGCACTAAGTTCATAGTTCCAAAAATGAACTAGTTCATAGATCATTTTTTTCATATGTTGCTGGGAGCTATTATTGTTAAAAGTTATTGCCACAGCTATAGAACCACAGACCGCTACATATTAAGGCGTGTTTACGGTGTGTTTTAGCCAGGTTTTCGCGTGGAAGGCTCTATAGAAATCTGGCACCCTATTGAACGAAGTTAAACTGAGA
>JAODLI010003100.1:0-10098 GCA_027575585.1 Percopsis omiscomaycus | reverse complement strand
ACCCCCCCCCCCCCCCCCCCCCCGCCACGGCCAATGAGCCGCCGTTGCCACGTTACTGACTGAACATGAACGCAGCATTTGTAATGGATGGGGCGTAATGTGCCACGTGGCCTCTGGGGGTGTTGTCTTGTCATTGTGTGGGTAGCTGCTGTGACACGGTGGCCAAATGAATCATTTTCTATTACAAGGAATGGGAGAAGGGGGCTGCCCCCTCCCCCCTTGACCTTTGACTCCTGGAGTAGCTGTTGTCACGTGTCACGGAGACGGCCTGCGGGAAGAGGAACTGGGCCTTAACAGTTGCACCTAATCTTCAAGGCAACTTTGTTACAGACATATGTTGGCACCATGCAGGGTTTAAACAGCACACACTGACATTTTAACAGGACTTTGTCTCTACAATTGTGAGGGGAAAAATATTTAGAGTGGGGGAAAAAAAAATCACATTGACAGCATCGCCCTCATGTGGACACCCTCTGTAAATACGCACGGGTGATTTTTTTCCAGCGATGCTGTCGACTGTTTTATCAAGATACCACTTGGCTGAAGTGGAGGTTTCACATTATTTTGAACCATAATTATAATGTAATCTATATTACAAAATGTGTGATTATTTTATATTTATACGCTTGTGAGATGACACAAAAATGTGATCACACTAATAATTCTAGATTTAAATAGTATCTAATCTTTACATTGTCGTTCTCTGAAAAGTAAACTATGGCTTCATAACAAAACGCTGACCACTGGTCTCTTGTCAGGAAATAAATTGATCTAAAAAACATATCCAAAGTGCCCGATGATCAACTCTTATAAACTTGTGGACATGAAATGCTTTTCATTGACAATCTGTGTTGTAATAAACAAGTTGTCTCAGTGTGGTTAATGAGGTCTATTATTTTTTGGGTTGAAAATAAAATAATGAATATGAATATTTATTTTAGGCCTAAATGAGAGCCATTTGATGTTATTCTTCTTAGTAAAAAAGCTGTGATTTTTTTTTTTTTTTACTGTGCTAAAAGATGTAAAATACTAGCTAATCATAATTTTATCATGTTAATCACCTGCAGAAAAGTATTGGTCTAAGATTCCAGCACACAGTAAAATGTTTTCTGAATCAGTGCATCTATTGATAATTGGTCATATAATCAAGCTAAACAAAATCGATTATACACTTATATAACTGTTATTACATCCTGGAATACATTTTAGAAATTCTAATGATGGTTGATGTAGCCCGCAAAATGTCTTCGCAAATTATAAAATGCATGTCCACTGTCTGCTCCACTGTGAAGGAAAATAACTAAGCGCCAACTGCGCCATGTTTTGTAAATAAATAAATGAACAAATTGCCTCCCCCAGGCACAGCCAAGTCAACGTGCTGTTGCAGTGCACATATTAGAAACACACTTCTAGAGTGACAACGATAGCCTGCCCGGGTGTAATTATGTGAGAGCTTCCAACTTAAGTCCTTGACACATATTGTGCTAGGTGCCAATAAATCACCCTGAGCGAGGATGGATTGTGACCGGGAGGTGTGATTTAAAAAGCAAGCAAAGAAAAACGAATAATGCTCCACTGGTGGTGATCAGACAGCAGGGATAGACTGTGGGCCTTGCTACGGATTGTGATCATAGAGTTTTTCACTTATTAATCAGTGTATGTGTATTAGAGCATTAGTTCCCAAATGTCAGCTCTATAGACCCAAAAGCGAAATATGGTGTTGCATTTTAGGTGTAGCTTGCATTCTCTGACAGTTAGAGAATGCAAGCTTTTGTCTCTGTGATGCTGCCACTTACTACCTGTTGGAGATGGAACCAAAATGGCTTTAGAAAATGGAATGATTGCACACAGGAGAGGCTCACAGGAGCCCAACCTTGTGGCATTTTCAACCACACACACCCAGGCCTGTGTACAATCATCTGAAGGACTGGTAAGGGGAGGAATAAAGGCGAGGGACCTCTAACTATACCTGAGCCGGGGAGCGGCTTGTACAGAAGAAAAAGCCATACATTTAGCATACATATTCCCTTTAGTTGCCTAACGTCTTGATGCAACATGTAGCTAGTGCTTTTAAACCAAGGTAAGAAATAAGCAAAAAGCTAAGAGATAACAATGAACAGAACTTGAATATTAAACGATTATACTCCAGTCTCATCTCACTGGTTAGGGCCGCACCTAGATCCCCTCAAATTAAAAATGTTACAGTACTTGAGGCGTGAGAGGGAATGGACACGTCCCGCAGGTGAGAAAAGGTGTGTGTAAAGAATTACAGAGAAAATGGTGTGTATCATGACTGTTAAAATGTTGCTAGCTAACTAGCTAGCAATCCTGACTCATTATCTGTCCTTCTCAACAAATGCAGAGAGAGAGCGTGCGTGCGTGTTCAGCGGGCCCCTCGTGTCTTTGTGCCCTGTGTCGTTCCATCTGCCCTCACCCGCTGGTTGTCTAATATTCTCCGCCTGTAGGGGTTCTCGAACCAATACAACACAACCTGCGTGTATCAGCCCCACAAATGGACCCCTGTGGGACCTCCAGTAATTACGGGGACCTGGGGCCAGCTGAGGATGTTCGGGAAAGGTCAGACCTTTACTCATGTTGGCACCAGGGGATGGAGAAAAGACAGCAGTTCACCAGGCCACTGTTTAACATGTCTATCCGCTCAAGTGCCATCATACTAATACTAATTATTGATTCTTATTTTTCTCCCTATTCTTACTATAGTTTTTTTTATATTACTGTTAAATCTTACTGCTGAGCTGACCTGAGCTGACCCACATTTCATTGTATTGTTGACCCAGTTTGACCTGTGTGTGTAGTGTAAATGTACAAGAATAAGTCATCTTACGGCCGAGTGGTATAACCTCAAGCTACTGAGCATTCAAGCAAATTCATTTATATTCCGCTCTTTCAAACTGCTCTATTGATGCACAGTTGGCTCTAAAGCACTTTGTGGAAAAAGGACTTTTTCAACTCTGTTTTTGAAAGGTAATTATTACTATATCATTATTATTATTCGTTGTGAATAATACATACCAAAGAACCTATTTCTAGAATGCTGTGACATTAAAGCCTTTTTGTGACGTTTATTCCAAAGCTCACCCATGACTATAACATGGGCAATTATTTCTTATTGAAACACGTGTGACTATAGGTTGACTCTGGGCACTGGGCAATCATTTGGAAATGTCAGGCCGTCTTATTAAACACCCCCATGTCACCTACCAGCATGCCATACATACATGATGCCAGATGGGGAACAGGTCCAGCAGGAACGAGGAGAGAGAGACGGTGATTCACGCGCTCGCATGGCCAATGGGTTTTAAGTGCACTCCGTGCCCGACTGCACGTCACGACTCACCCCGGCAGTTTCAACAACATTTACCCTCCGTCAAAATGTCGCCAATCTGAGTTTCACGAACAAAACGGGGACATAAGGAGTGTATTTCAATTAGAAGAAAGCAAGCTGTGACAAAGTACACACGCACGCAGGTGGATTCGTTGTTTACTGCAACTCAACCGTGTCTAACGCGTGCAGGTATAAATCAAGCGCCGTCAGAGGGATACAGTGTGTCTCCCTTCGTGTCCGTCACGCCCCCAAAACCCTGTCTCCCTCAAAGACAGTGCTAAACCATACACACCCCCACAAATACATACTGTACGCATCCAGGCACCTACTTGGTGTGCGAGTTGACTGATGAGGAATGCTGCGTTACGTGGAAAACTCTGCTGTTCGTTGACTCTAATAGAGGATTTTCCCCCTGGGAGACATCCAATCCCAGTTTTCCAAATATATACAGACCAGAGCAGAAGAGTGACTGTTCAAATCTATCCCGCTCAAGGTTTAAAGTTTATCGGCGCTGTTTAGCACATCATGCATGATGCAATGCTTACAGTATGTGCATAGTGTAAGGACGTGCTAACCCAATGTGAACCATCGTTCAAGGGCGTGGTGTCTACTTACTGGCCAGAGGGGGCAGTACAGAAAAATGAATTCCTGTTTTCCCTAGTTTCCCAGATTTATATGGCACAAAAGGTCCTATGTTCCCCAGTTCCACATATGTGCTCTCCCAGGGGCCTATGTTCCCAGGGGCCTATGTTCCCAGGGGCCTATGTTCCCAGGGGCCTATATTCCGCAGCTCTATATAGCACATACTGGGAACCTGAAAAAGATGTTCCCCAGCTCTGTATTCGTGTAATATGACATGGACTATTGTGGGAACTCAAAGGGGTTTGTCGCACTGAACATTTACTTCTCTCACAACTAACCCAGTTTTTTTTTATATAGGCTACCGGTACAGATCCCGAGTTATTACAAATTAAAACTTCAGACCTTGAATGTCCCTAAATAGCCTCCGCAGAGCGCCACTACAGCGAGCTTTAGCCTGTTTAGCCCACTGTCAAAGCCCAGTAACGGCACGTAACACACAGCCTGACTGACTGGAACTCAATACGGAGGAACATGGTTTTGTAGTCCGCTCATTAGCGCTAGTGTTGAATATCCAATATCTTCTAACTTCACCTCGGCAGGATAGACTTTATTGTTGTTTTGTCTGATGACGTTTTGTATGTACCTGACCTGATGTTTTTTTTCCTTCGAGACCTGGTGCTTTTTTTTGTGCCTGATGCCCAATTGTACTAGACCTTAGACTTGACAATGTTTTTTTGTCAAGTTGACCTGAAGTCGTCAAGTCTGAGGAACGATGCCGCGTTGTCTGATGTCTGAGACCTGAGTCTGAGGTCTGAGGATGTCCTAAAATGTACACCGTGCCCTACAGTATGTATTTAACGTTCGACAAGAGCTTTAGTCAAAGGGAAGGGCTATGCAATTGTTCTGTCAAACTGCACCAAACCTCTGTAAGTGTGACGCCGCGGTACCTGGCAAATAGGTTAACGTCACTGATGTGAGGTCAACAGCTCCTCTTTATCTGTCCCAGTGAAACGGCAAGCAGTTTGCACCCGCATAAATATTCAACACGGGCCTGGATTCGACTGATACAGTACACCCATGCATGAATGCTTGCCCTGGGGGACTAACGATGACTATGAAAATCCACTCTCTTCGGCGTCTGTTGCATCGAGCTCGCTGGATATCTGCTCTTCATCGGACGCCACTGTCGCCGGTTTGAAAAGAGACGAGGCCCGTTAAGGCCTGCCAAGCCATGGACACATTCGTTCAAGGCTAAGTAAGGAAGAAATCCAGGTGCATTGATTGCCTGTAAAGGTTAAAAAGCAGTGGGTGGGCGGTGAGGCTGAAAATGGAACAACGTGTACATACGACAGCCGGCACGTTTTACCATAAAGGTATCAGGTGCAACTCTCCGCTGTCGGCAGCGGTTGCTATGGTAACTGTAGCATCGTCCTAATGGATGACATCGCATGCGGGGTTGCCAAGATGTTTGGAGTGGTTGATAAGCCGACCCATGCAGATGTACGTGCACGCGCACGAGCGCATGTACATTCACACAAACACATTCCACAAGTATAAAGGCATCAATCTATTTGTTGAGGCAATTCACACAAAAGAAGCTGACGACACTCTTGCCGCAACAAATGCCTAAACACACAAGACCCTGGATTTAAAACTAAGGCCCGTGTTAAACATACACAGAGAACTAAGCCTTGTGTGAATGATAAAGCTCCACCATCCACACATCCCAGTAGGCTACAGGCCTGAATCTGAACATTCAATCCCACCACGCTGTCATCTCATTCGACAGCCGAGCTCTCCTTTACAACTAGAATGCTCAAGTGGACATGTGTTCTGACATGTGACGCGTATGTGTCATGTTTAGAGGGTGGCGTTTCCATGACTACATTTGCACTCATTTTAATTCATGTCACATGAGTTCATTTATAACCGCAAAATAGTCTGCTCAAGGCTAAATGTTTTATGCATCTTATCTAAATGAATGATCAGAAGGCTGCTTCATAGAAACATAAAGACACATAAAGGCTTTTCATTTAGTGAGAGGCAATTCTGTGGCGAGCAGCACGGTTGTGAAGCTGGAGAGCACTTCTCTTCGGATCAAACGGACGATGGCTGATGAAGCAAAACTATTTCTCGGGAAACAGTCTTCAAAAACTCTGCTAGAGGCCAAAATGGGAACGGGAGTCGAAAGGTGGGGGGCGAAGCTTGGGGCTTCGGTTGTTCTGCGACGGCAGCATTAAACACATCAGTTCCTGCATGCCCAAGGAGGTACGCAGCTCCGCTTCTAAAAAAAGGACCTAAACACATTACTATGATGGCAAACAGCATGTAGTGTTATGGAAATACACTGCTCAAATAATGAAGGGGACACGTAATGATCACAGTATAACACCATTAGTCCATTAAACTTGAGGGATCAATCTGTCCAGTTAGGACACATTTGTGAATTTGTGAATCAATGTCACCTGTTTTGGTGCAAATGAAAGTGACTACAGGTGCACTGGAGAGGCAACAGCAAGACAACCCTCAGAAAGGGAATGGTTTTACAGGTGGTGGCCACAGACAGTTGCTCTCTCCTTATCCTTCCTGACTGATTCTTCTCTAGTTTTGCGTTTTGCTAGTGTCTTTGTCACCACTGGAAGCATGATGCAGTACCTGCAGCCATTCAGGGTTGCACGGGCAGTGCAGCTCCTCCAAGATGGCACATATACACTTGTTTTCACTGGGCCTTTGAGAGGCCTTGACAGTTTGACAGTGCTGTTTCCTTTGTGAGAATGTACAAAGTTAACATCATGTCAAAAGGGAAATTGTAGACTGTAGCAAGATAATAGTTTTTTTATTATCGTTGGTGGGTGTACGTACAAGGTCATTGATCAACTATTCTTAACAGAAGAAGAGAGAGAGAGAGAGAGATCGAGAGAGAGAGAGAGAGAGAGAGAGCACAAGCGTAAGGGAAACTGTACATTAGGATAATTTGTGTACACACACCTACACGAATAAACGAATAAACGAGCGAATACATATGTAATAATTAATAAAAGAATGACGAGCTTTTACAAGCTTATTTTTCAACATCCCACCTCGTCATTTCCATGGATTTCACCCTTGTTTCGCAATTTCATATGGGGCATGACCTGTTGGTCTAATTGGTCTGTAGAAGTCTCAGGTTGTAACTGCTCAAAAGTGGTGATATTTAAATTCTACAATAGCAGGAACCTGCTTATTTGACAGGGGATTCAGAATGTGTATTAGTTATCGATTATCGCCTTTCATCTGACCTGACGCTAGGGTTCTATCGGACAGACACTTGAATGCACACACAAGCTCACCTTCTACCTATTTAGAGCTTTGTTGCTAGGAAGACTCATTTTATAACTTGCTAAAAGCTTAGCTCTATTTAAAAACTAATTTCTGCCATTTCAAGCCTCGACCTATTGTTTCTGTGTTTTTGCCGGCAAAAATAACGGTCGGTTCTCAAAAAAGCTCATCAGTCAGTACTTTAAATGTGCTGGCTAGGTAAGGTTGTGGTTCTAATGCATAGCTTCAACACTGCACATGCAGTACATTCACATTAAATGTTTAACAAGGTTTTGAACATGCATAGTTGATTAATAAAATATATACAACACCTTGGCCAAAGCGATTTTTCTGCATAATCCCCTTTGAATTTAAAATAGCCTGTGTACATATTTATAGAAAAGCCTGACCTTGTAAAGAATTCAACCATTATGGCAGCCTATAATGATTAGTTTAACATCGCCTTAAGTGGGTGGTTTGCCTGGGCCAGTCAGTCAGATCATTCAGTATTTATATTTGGAACCAAATAAATACTTCTACACCTTTCAGGAAGGCACAATACAGCACTAAACTGGACATTTTGTACATTTCCATTTGAGATTGACAAAATATACTTGAAAAGGTCTGTGAAGGTCAGTGCAGGCACGATTAAGAGAAAGTATCTTGGCCTTTTAGAGATTCCGATCTTCTTTCGCCTGCCTCATGGACTAACTTCCCTCAGGCTCAAATCAAACAACCTCAAGATTTAAGCCCTTCAGCCCCCCCTGCAGCGCTGGCATCTGATTAGTTTGAAAATCTCAACATCAAAGAAGGTGGGGTCTTTGACCTAGAATGCACTAGTCCATATGGTCTGCCGGGCGTAGAAACAGAATATTCATGAGCACTGTAACCGATCCGCGGGCAATGCTGCCCTCGTGTTTTTACTTCCAGAGAAAAGGTCTGCGTCCGCTGGGCGAAAGCGATGGTGGTAATGTCACAACTTCCTGCCTGCTGCGAGGTTCGTCATTAGCGAGAGGGCCTGACAGTGGGATGGCAGCACAAAACCGTCCTTGGCATTCAATGGCCCTGTCTGACTGGAGTTGTGCCCATGGAGACCTGCGATGCCCTGGGCGTAATTGGGGTCAGGTGAGAAATTGTCGGCTGTCGCCCTCATGGATTCTCTCCATTTAGCTCCCCAAACACTTTTATACCGGTATTTACACCAGGCGCCAGCTGTACGCAGAGCGCTGAAGGCTTTCCAGGTAAACTAAGGGTTGGCTGATTTCTAGTTGAAATCGTTTTTTTTTGTTACTTCATGAAAGTGAACTTACATCTCTGGAAGGGAATTCATCCCCCCCACCTGCCCCCGGCACGCACCGCTGGGGAAACAGGTCTACTGTGAAAGTGGAAGAATTACAGAATACAAACCTATGTTTTGATGGGTTTGACATGGGTTTGGAAACAAGCATTGCTTGACAAAGCGTCCAGGAGTATAGTTTTGAGTTTCTTCAAGTTCCCTAGCTGTGTTGTTATCCGGTCACAGAGGGCAGTTGCACAATACAGAAAAACATTTGCAGACATGAAATTGTATCCCTCGCTCTGGCATGGTAACAAACGGACTGCGTATCAAAAGGACAGCGTATACTCACTTTCCTTTAGCTGCCGAGGGTTCATTGGTTTGGGGTCGGGCCCTCGCCGTCCAGGGTCGTGGGCTGGAAACAACCACACTTCAAAGTGGAGTGGATGGCAGGATCGAGGGATGAAGGAGAGAAAAGGTCACAAAGACAGGAAGACACGTGCAGGGGAATTAACACTTGAGCGAGAATTTTCAGGTTACTTCGGGAGCCTCCATTCCAAAGTTTCCAAAACACTCCCATTTTGTAGACCCGGTGGTCTCTGTGGGGACCGCATATAAATAATAACCAATTCTTGCTGGCGGCCTTTTCTACCTGCCAGTTTTCTCATCTCATTGATTTTCTCTCCACCTCCACAGGGTTCCTACAGCCCAGGACATCTCAAGCTCGACAGTGTTAATGGTTGAGAGCTTTTAGAGATCTTCACATACTGTACAGTAGTACTGACTGGTAATATAAATGGCATTTAAAACCAAATGTTTTTTTTCTTTATCTTGTCATACTGGAGGTGAATAAATATACAGTGCTGGCTTTCATGTGAATTAGAAAAGGCAAATTATGCAGGCAGGAAGATGGAAGCTCTTCCGCTCTCTTTTAGGCTCGACACTGCAGTTGAGTATCAGGGAAATTTGAACTTGCCGGATTCATGCCGAGCGGCAATTAAGGCTTTTTTCTCCTTTAAATTGCATTTAAACAGACAATAAATAATATTATTCAAGAGTGTGCAGGTGTTTATGTATGCCTGTGTCTCCAATACTAATAATAAAATGGTTGCTGCTAGGCCAGAACACCTGAATCTAATATCGCCAGAACACCTAAACCTAATATCTCTAGAAATAAATAATAAAAATTTAAATAAAAACAAAGCAGGGCTCGAATATGTGATTTAAACTATCTCAATTGGTTTTGTTCCCTGCAACCATTGCGGGAAAGTATTGTTATCACACAGTGTTGATAAGGGGGTGGGGTGATTTTCTCCTAGTCTCCTCTCTCTCTCTCCCCCTGTCTACCTGCTCTCTGAGGAGGATGGAGAGAGAGAGGGGGGGGGGACAGAGTCACAGTGCAGGAGTCACAGTGTGTAGCCTATTGTGTGTGCGTATGTGTATGCTAATGATTTAGCCTGCGAAAAGAGGGGTGGGGGGGTTGGTGGCTTGGCGCGCAGGGAGAATAACTGGGCGAGTGGGCGAGCGAGCGAGCGAGCGAGAGAGAGAGAGAGAGAGAGAGAGAGAGAGAGAGAGAGAGAGAGAGAGAGAGAGAGAG
>JAODLI010003099.1:0-10099 GCA_027575585.1 Percopsis omiscomaycus | reverse complement strand
ACACACACACACACACACACACACACACACACACATATATAACCAAACAACTAACTACATGACTTTTAGAGTGATTTAATTGGAACTGCTCAGAGTTGTTTCATTAAAAACACATAACAAACAAACATCCCTATAGTTTGCCTGCTTATTAAAGTGTGCCTGCCTAGAGAGATTGAAACTGATATTGCTGACATTTAATGTCAATCAAGTTACCACACCCCAAAATAGCAATGTCAATCATCTCTTGAAAGAAAGAAAATGTCATCTATTCTCTTCAATGTCTGAGCTGCCACTCTATTTAATCTTTAGAGTGCATTTCCATTATACATATAAAACGTTCCTGCTTTATTTTCACCTCTTTCCAAACTTCCTTGAGGTCTGCTGGAGATAAGAGGTCTTCAGGAAGTCTGCAATCCAATGCAATATTTGCAGTGTGCCTGATTGTGATTGTGATTGGTAGAAACAGATATAGAATGCCTTCTTGCATCTGATTCTGGTGCAAAAAGACATCTGGTTAGAGCTGATGTGGAGCGCATCATGCTCTTATATGTTTTGGTCATTCTTGATGAATTGTCCTGATTTACAACATGTTCAAGACTGTCCCTTGTGGACAAGGGACTTGACTTTACCTTTAAGTTGAACCACAGACCTTATCTTATGGATCTTATCAAAACGCTATGAGGAGTTCTTGTTCCGTGTTGTTGTTTTTGCGTGTTTCAGGACGCAAACGAGAGTCCTGTGGACCACTTATCTGTACGGACTACAGATGGAGAGGCTGACAGATTAAGCTTCTCTGTTAAAATGTACCCCCACCACCAGGCCACAACACTGTGTTTCCATTCCTACAGTCTGTTCATGTTGTTTTTTTTAGCTCTCTCTCTCTCTCTCTCTCTCTCTGTCATCTGACATCGCGTTGCGCCGACAGATGGCGGCTCTCTTGACGACTTTGAGATTGGTTCACAGCGGAGCAAGGAGGGTCATGACGAGAAGGTCACTAGATTATGACCTCATCAAGGCATCTGGGCCGTGAGACGAGCTATCGGTGGGTCGTTCAGCCAGGTACCAAGGTTCGCGACAGCTTCTCTCTTTCTGCAGCAGATACTCTCTCAGATGGAGACGTGAGAGCAACACGGCTTTTGTGACTATTTCTATTAAATTGAAATTTAATTTAAGTGTTACTTGTGTGTGTGATTCAGTATGTAAATAGTTTCATGGTTGAACTGCATGTGCTCCTTGTCACTGAAGGCCATATGCTGTTTAAGGGCATAGGGCCAGATTTCCTTTGGTTTGTAGGCATTTGAGACAAAACGACGGGACTAAATGACTGCATGAGTACAAACAAAACAATGTGAAATCTGGTTTACTCAAATGGCGAGCAAATGTTTGTTGGTGATAAGAGGGCAATTAGCGCGAGGTGCAAATGTATGTGCGAGAACGTGGATTATTATGCAATTGTGTTCATTCCTGTGGCATTGCCAAAAAAGTTGGCTGAGGGGAGGTATGTAAATAGCTGTTTTTGGGTGTAAAATGGATTTTAGCAAGCTAGAGTACACATTAGTGTGATACTTGCCAGTACTGTTTTCATCAAAAGCTGCATCACCATTTCGATTGAATGTACAGTGGATTTGTGGGTATTTCAAAACTATCTTATTTTTCTATGCAAAAGACATTGATTAGCCTCAAACTGACCTTGAAGAACCGTACCTAATTATGGGTAGGCTCATGTTGAGATATACTGTATGTATAGAGTATATGTACTGTCCTCACATTGGAAGTATATGCCTGTTGAGGTCTTACAGTATATGGTTATTGTGAAATATAGCTGAATTGTGGCCACACACAACAGATGATAAACAAACTTGGGGTACATCATAATTCACATTCAGTTGTGGGACCCCCCCCCCCACATTTAAATAACAACTCTCTCTCAGTTTGCAGAAGTCTTTGTAGCAGCCTGCTCCCACAATGTACCTGGTCGACACTCTGACCTGGGTTGACAAAATTAAAATACAGACGCTACCGTAAATACCTCACATTCATCACACGTTCCGTATTTCGCATATTAAAACTGCAGAGCTTGCACGACCCACATGCATCTGTTAATATTCAATCTCCTATGTATAAGATTTTCACTAGATGCAGCAGCTAATCCATCACTGAAACAATGAACCCGATCAAATGAAGACTCAGGAACCTCAGAGACAGGAAATACAATAGTCTGGCCAGCACTCTTGTCAAAATGCTCTCGTGGAACAGAGGGCTCCCATTAATCAAACTGTAACCCCCCACCCCATCCCGCTCCCACCCACCCCCCACTACAGCAATAGGTAGAGAAAAATGAATGTGTCAAAATGGTCAACTGAAAACATATTTTGCATTAATATTTTGCTCAAGGCAACAAATACTTTAGGACAACAACATACTGGATTACTTATTGAGTATCTGCATGTGGGGCGCGTAGGCATGTTGCACCCATAATCATAATGCCACACCAACAGCAGTCTACCCCCAAAAATTAAGGTATTATTTAATAATATTATAGTTGTATGATTCTGGAGCTGGGCAACTTTACAGTTTGAGATTTTAAATCGTTTTTTTACCACAATAATGTATGCTACACTTAAAGCTATACAAAGAAACAGTTGGCATGAAAACAGTTTGCATGTTCACTTCACCTCATACAAAAAAAAGCTTCCTGCCTGTTGAGACGAAGAGGGGAGGAAGAGGAGTGAGCTGACAGGAAGATTATCATCTGACAACGTCTGGCGCTGTCCGACCCTGACAGCCGTCTCTGGCAATCTCTCTCTCTCTCTCTCGCTCTCTCTCTCTCTCTCTCCCACACAATCTCTCCCATACACACGCATGCACACACACACACACATAACACAACATGACCAACCCTGGAGTGTGCGTGTGTGTGTGTGTGTGTGTATGCCAGTGCAATTTAAACCAAAGGAAGAAGTGAGAGTTTGTAAATCAGGGATTGCAAAATGATTATTTATGATAGTATATCTATATATATTATAGTTTATATTTGTAAATTATTATCTTGGCCAGTATTTGTACCTTGGGATAACCAATTACAACTAGAGATGCGTTTTCCAGAAAAAGCAAAGTGTGATTGTGTTGCAGCATGAGAAGACCCTGATTTTTCGTACTCTATGTAAGCAACATGGACGTTAACGCTTCAACCTACGGACAAATGGGTTGACACTACTACCCCCGTGGGATAGCATAACAGGCTAATCGTTCCTCGCAATAAGTCAGGGTGCCAACTTTGGATACCTGGCTGTATGCGTACGTGCACTTAATCACGTGCACACATTCACTTCCGCTCAGGAAAATACTCACAATATTAGACATGTCTCGGCAGTTCGCGGAATGTCTTCTAGATTTGGGTGTTAACCAATTTAGTGACTCATACATAAAACAGTGATGGGTTCCTTAAGGACACCTCAACATAAATCTACTATTAGTATGTAGTATACTACATACCAATAGTCGTAGTATACTACATGTAGTAGTATACTACATGTAATGTTGAGAGGGCGAAGATTTGTTTCTGAGGTATTCTGAAAGTTATGGATTTGCGCTCTACCATGTGGAGGGCGCATTGTTTTGCACGTTTAATCCTTTGGTTTAATCTGAACGGCCCTTAATACGTTCGCCTGTTATCTGTTGCTGTCTCAGTGTTTTGTCGGGAGAATTGTTTGGGCAGCGTGAGAGCAATGTCGATATGTCTAAAGCTCTAGGAGCAGAAGCTGCGTCAAAAAAACAGAAGGAATACAGAAGAAGAAGAGAAGAAGACTTAAGTAGAGCAGGAGCTATGGATGACGAAACACACCACTCACACACCTATCATGAACATAGCGAGAACATATGTATAACACCTGGGAAAAGGTGTTTATATGTCCTCCCTACGTTCATGGGGGTTACAAAGGGACATGTTGGGGCCAAAGCCCTTCTTTGGAAACTGTGTGTGGTCAGGAGAGAGCTCCTCACACACACACACACACACACACACACACACACACGCCTTAATGTAATTACCCCTGCAAAGCTCAGCAGCAGACACCATCACATCTGCTCAAATTAAACTTCCTCCGCATGATGGAGAGAAGAATAAACATCGGGCACAGAGAGAACTGCATGTCAGCAGCACCTGAAAGGCTCTCTGTGTGTGTGTGTGTGTGTGTGTGTGTGTGTGTGTGTGAACAATAATAAAATATTCAACCAAAAAAAAAAAGAGTTGAATATATACTTGGATTAAAAGGACAGTCCTCAATTTGTGTCCCGTAATATTGTGGTTTCAACAGGTGTTACAAAAACCACGTGGTTTGCCTCTCCCATGCTGAGTGGCCCTCCCCCCTACAGTCCCATTTTGTGTAAGGTTGTATTTCAAACGTAACAAGAGAGATAGGGCAGAAATAACTCACTTGAGGAATGCACCTTTGTCATCACACTGATGCGTAAGGATTTGTAAAAGTATTGTTTTTCGCTTGAGAGGAACTACTTTCAGAAAAATCTGCACCACCATCCGAGGCACATGATTGGATGAAGCCCACGTGCACAGCCACGCACGCCCACGTGCAGTCTATATGTGTGCCTGTGGACGCATTTTCACCCAACACTACTCATCACTACTTGTGACCAAAAATGACACACGCAAAAACATCAGAAGGCTCTTCACCCATTAGCAGGCATATTGATAGACAGGCAGGCAGACAGGAAGAGAGAGAGAGAGACACTGGAGAGTAGGAAAGGCAAAACAACAGCTTTTTCCTCACTTTGCTTGTCTCTCTCCAGATGCTGCTTCGATTAAAAAAAAAAAAAAAAAAAGGCCCTATGAAAGAAAGCGGGTCTATAAAACTGATTATGCTTCTCCTTAATTAAACATTATTCATCTCAGCTCCGGCGAGCATCAGCGAGAACATCAGGGAACAGTCAACATGCTTTTCTTTGTTTTAAACCAACGCATGACAGTGTCTGTGGGGGCAGTCACACATGCGTGCGGAGAAGAAAGTATAAGCCGGCATGCAGATGGAAATCTGAAGCTAATTTATCTCAGTCATTTAGAAACGCTTGGCAGGGAACATTGTCAAGGTTGATTGGCTTTTTGGGTGACAGATTCCTTTAATTACGTGGACTCAATTGATTTCATAACACACACAGAAACCGGAGTCTGTTAAAATCTCAGACAGTGATGCAGCTGATTCTGAGATAATTCTGAAAATGAAAATGTGTCTTGCTCTTGCCGTAAACGTGCTGCACTGATCGACACATGGGTTGTTCTAACGTAATCCAACCAAATAGAGATGTTTCATCATGAACGATTCGTTCAAAAGGAACACGTTTTTGTATGTGAATCAAATGATTCGTTTAACGCCGTGCAAGGATTCGTTATATAAAATATCTCTCGCTTTTTAACGTTTGTCTGTTATGGCTTTCCTCGTTTTAATAAACTGTTTCTGTCACTAGCAAATATCCCTTTGGAGGGGGGCTGTGGGCATATTTAGGGCCATGTCATTGGTTGGGAGAACTGACTAATTCACTCGAGTAACTCTGACCGAATGCAATTTCAATTCTGAACGTCGAGGAAGAAAGTATGTATCATTCAATGAACGAGTGACTCTTTAATTTAATGAGAACAGGGCATCTCGGGAAACTGGAAATGTCACTATACTGTACGATTGAGATGCCCTGTTCTCGCTAAACGAACGAGTGAAAGACGCAGAAGCCCCACTACTACTACTACTACTAGGCCTACTACTCCAGCGAAGCATAGTGAATCTAATAACTATAGCTAACTAATTTAAAGATAAGATAACTTTAATATGGTCATTATCTGCTTTATCAAGACTTCAGAATTCCCTGCCAATGACACCGTGCAGCTGGTAAAACTTGCTGTCCTCCCCCTTGTGATCTTACTAAGCCCAAAGCACAGAGGGCTTCAGAGAGCTGGTGTTAGAATGCCAAGAACACAGCCTGAGGATCGGAGCTGGGGCAGGGAGTCTTAAAGCTGAAATGCTGATGTTGAAACAGTGATAGAATATTTAAACAGCAATACATTTTCGAACCTGTGTGTGGTTAGCATGTCTGGTAGACATACGGTAGCTAGTAGCTGGGTTATGTGAAATCATGTGCCCATTAAAACTAAACCTGTTGACTATATAGGCTTGCTTCCTTACTCACCTCTAGGTCTATAAAATTTTGGCACTATGTAATGAACCAAATGTATTGGTTCACTGGTCTCTATTGGGTTGGGAGTGTGTCTCAAAACATACTTAATGCATACATAACGCATGTGCTATGAATTAGACGTGTTTCCTCGTAATTTGTATTACTGTTGGCCTATTGATTGTACTTAGTAGTGGTGGGAAATTTGAATCTTTTTTCTGACTCAGATCTTTGAATCTCGGTCAGTAAAATGAACAAATCTTTTTTCAAGTCATTTTTTTCATTTCGTCCATTTTAGTTGTTGCTCTCTTGTGGGCGATGTAAAAAAGAGTGCGGTTCTTAAACACTGAAGGCTAAAAAATATATTATTGGCTATTCAACAGATATGCGAAATGCGACATGAAGCACTAATTACAGTATATATGGCTGATTAGACTGTAGGTTTGAAGTTATAATGCAAAAATGGCATATACTAAGAAAGAGTGTTTGCACCCGCCCACACCGGACTTAGTCTAATCAGGCACATTCTCTTAAAACACCAGAGTGGACATGGACTTCAACAATTCATTTACAGGACAGTGTACCCATCATCGATAGCACTTCCGGGTCACTTGTGAAAAAGGTCCAATACTTAACTAGAGGTCCACCCCCTCAACCCCACCCCCACCCCAAGAGAAGGGCAAAATTCAGACCGTTCCTCAATGGATTCGCCCGTTGCAAGAAACTCAATTCCTCCATTCAAAGTCATTTTATTTATCATATGCAGCGAATAACACAGGATAATTCTGTACAAAGAAATTCTTATGACATTAAGCTTAAGTTAAGCAAACAAAGAAATAAGTTTAAAAAAAAAAGTTAAACAAGTTAAAGAGCCCAGCAATATAACTATAACAATGATAATCCTGAATCCTAACATCTTTAAATCTTTATGAGTAAGAGAGATTAGGGCATTGTTCTTGCATGGAAAGTCTTCTGTTGGACAAGGTTAAGAATCTGTTGTGTCCTAGTGGAGAAAGTTTTTTAATCACAGATTATTTACAGATAAGGTTAGTGTTTCGTCTCCCATCACCAAAAAAACGATACTTTCAGCAAAAGTTGCAACACCATCTGTCTGAGCTCAAATCCGAGGTGAACGATCAGACAAAGCCCGCCGCGCACACACACACACACACACACACATGCCCATGTCCAGTGTGACAGAGGGATCTGTCTTTGCTCAGCTCTGCCCCCTTCTGGCCAACAAACACACACTAGTGTTTTAACTCCTCGTTTAGAATGCAGGTCAGAGCAGATGTTGAAGTCAAACAGATAGCGAGGATTTGTCACCTGGGGTGTAAAGGGGGGGTGTAAAGTGGGTGAGAGCGCGGGTGGTCCTAAATGGTCCTGAGAAGGAGCAGAATATCAAGGCCTCTAATGAAACGCGTCAGATTCAATCTGCTCAGCTGCAGCGCGAGCTGGAGGACACCTTGTTTTTACTTGACTGCCTCCTATCGGGTTATCGATTCTCCTCCTCACCAGAGCCCTGCAGCGCTCATTAAAACTGCTGGATACACACACACACACACATGCAGGAGATTTCCAAGGCTGCGGATCTCCTTATCTCTCTTTCTCCGTCGGTCGTTGGAGGAGCATGGTCTGATTGGGAGAGGCACTGTGAAATGTACTGTATGACACTTCAACAGATAGGGCCACACACTGAAATGCTCCACATGTATTGTACACATATCCACGACAATACAATACATCTCCCATCATGGTTGGTTAGATCATTCCCATGATATTTTCTTGTTAAGTCTCGGTACCTACTAAAAGAAGAAACAGCAAGTGTGTGTGTGTGTGATATTTATGAACAGGTTAAGGTCTGGCTCTGAGTATTACCTGTCATCTGACCAAGACATTCTTGAATGTAAACTGTGCATCAAAGCGTCGGTTTCTGACTGCAGAGTGAACAGTCTCTTCGGTAACAGAGCGTTCTCTAGAAGGATCCGCCCCTCCTCTCCAAATAGCGAGGATACTCCCATTTTGGGCAAGGAATATCCACATGTACGTAGTGTAAACAGTACATGCATAATATCGGAGCAGAATCTGCATCCCAACCATGTATGTACGGGTCCAAGTGTCCTTGGAGACCTGGGTGTGAATCTGGCCCACTCATTTTCTGTCTCTCTTCACCGCCCTATCTAAATAATGGCAAAAAAAGAAAACCATCACATTTATAGATGTATGAGTGGGGCCACATAGTGTCCAATAAACACTCACTTTCCCTTTTTTATCAGTCCCTCTCTTACTCACACACAAACACTAGGTACAAACACTTACCAGTGTTTCTGGAGCTTTCTGTTTACCAGAGTATTTCCGCTCCTTGCTACACGAGCGCCAACTTCACACTCCGCCTGATAACATCCACTTCCTTGGGGCTCTATCTCGGCTGTGCTGCAGTTATCCAGCACCTTCAGGACAAAGAAGAATCTCTCCCCGGAAACGAGGTATACACCGGCCAGAGGCTTACCCCCTTCCTCCAAGATTCTTTTTTTATAACTTATAAAAATACTCAAAAATATATAGAACTTTTTAAGAGTCAACCGTGAAAGACACTCACAGGTAGAGGTTTATGTAAAAGGCTAATGGCCAAGGAAAATTTTGACAGTGAAATATTGCTCCTCAAAAATCTTTTTTTTTGGTTTGTTTCCTAAACAATTCTGCTAAATTACAATGGGGAAAGGTTTTCTTGGGTTTAAAAGTTTTTAGTAGTTTATCAAAAATGTGTCCTTAAAGCAGGTAGATAAACCTCATATCTACATTTGTAAATATGAAAGCGTGGTGAAATTGTGCATGTAAATACATGTCTTTATGCTGCTATTTAAGGTTTATTGAGACAATACAATAATATTTCTTCACACAGAATATATAAGAAAGCCCTTCAATTTGTAGTTATAATAGTTAATAATAATAATAATCAGATGTATAGGTGTGAGTGACATTATGTCAAGATAAGCGTAAATTGAATATAACCACCCTCATGGGCCAACACTGTCCATACACTGACTAAATGAAATAGTGCAAGATTTTTCGGCCACCCATGCATGTCCAACTGAAACAGCCGATTTCCCAATTAGTTTTCTCTCCTTTAAGCAGTATTCTTTTTTTGTAATTCACTGGACTAGTGCTTGGCTCACAGTGGCACACATTTCATGTGAAAAACCTAACCTGAAATATTACCTCTAAACATAATAACTTATGTCGCTAAACCACTTTCCCCTGCGATTTACAGTTTTTAATTGTTGTTAAATGAACATCACAGCGTTCTAGTAATTTCCACCAGCTCGCTAATAAATTATGTGCAGTCTATTGACCGTGCTTGTCCATATGAAAACAGAATTAGTGCCCATGGGTTGTAACAGTTTGCCAGTCGTCAAGTCCACTGACTGATTCATCTAATCACAGCTTAATATGTCCAGCCAGTGGAGGTCAGGACCCCAGGCAGGGACCCCTATTTAGGTCTGATGGGGTCACTTCTGTCAGAAGTGTCCGGAGGGAGGGCTCGCCTCTCGGCATCATGGGATAGATTTCCTCAATCTGCCATTCTGTGCCCTGTCTGACATCCCGAACATATCACTTCAAGTCAAACGGGGAAAATTAACCAGCCTATTCACAAGCGAAGAACCTGTTGCTCTCTTCCTCTGAAACACTGCAGGAAGCTGTATATTTATGGTATATACATCATCTATCATAGATCTGAACTGTCCATTGTAAATGCACTCTCATCATTCCAATAAACATAGATAGGACATGATATACATTGTTCTCAGTAAATATAGTTGAGCATCCTTGAGCATCCTTGAGCTTCCTTGAGCAAGATGCCTAACCCCTACCTGCTCCATGTAATAGAACAATGTAATTGTAAGTCGCTTTGGATAAAAGC